>JBCJKH010015638.1:0-36349 GCA_039877255.1 Loriculus beryllinus
CACACATGAGCTTGCCTGTAGCTTAATTTATAATACAACATAAAATATAGCCTTTATATGGAAATCTTGAAACCTTCAAAAAATTTTAGATGTAAATATTAAATCAGACAAAACATTGTTCCTAGATTATGCTTGATATCTGGTATGGCTTCCTCAAACAATTTTTGGAGAATTAATTAATGGAAAATGCAACACATACATGAATAATGGAATGCCTACCCCTCTTGACGCCAACCAGGCCATTTCAGCAGACCAGAATTTATGTTTGGCAAATATCAATGTATGCTGGTGAACTGTGATGAGAGAAACTTCATGTGTGGCTTTCAGGTAGGGGTAGCAATTACTCCCCTGAGGTTTCACTTGTCCTTTTCAGGACAAGGTATCCAACTGAGTGACCTCAGCTGACCCTTGAGTCAGACTTACTCTAAAGCCTTACTCTGCTGCTGATCATGTCACTTTGACCCACTCTTAAGTTGTTGAAAACACATAGGTCAACCTTAACATAAAGCTCTAATGTCAGTTTCACAGTAGTAGGCCTTCTATAGAGGTTTAAAAAGGGAGACCTTGCTCTATTCTTAATATGTAATAGAAAGAAGAAAGAATAGAGTAAAATAGAGAAAAAAATACAATAAAGGAGGCAAGAGAAGCCAAAATCAAATAGACATAATTAGTATAAAGAGAAGAAAAAAACTGTGCTGCACTACGACTTCCTCTCCAGACAGCTCTTTCATACTGCATTACTAGATCCTGCACAGGAACAATAAAACCAAATAAGCCTGTCAGCATCTTCACATTCTGGTATGTTTTAAGATACCTACCTAACAGCAAACACATTCTGCACTAAGCATTATAACCTCTTGTTGCAAAGGGAATGAACTCTTTCTAATTGTTTTTTCCATGCCTAATTATCACATTCTGTGTGTCTGTGACCCATTAAAGAATAATAACCCTGGAGAGGAATGCATGACAGAATGTGTATATACATATATACAGTTCAAAAACGCACATGCATAATGATACAATATTTTTTATGCAAAAAAATATATTATATATATTTTAGTATATATTATGCAGTGGGATGCCAATACTGCCAACAAGAAAACTAGTGTTTTGCAAATGCTATTTATTTGCCTTTTAAATTGGAAACAGAGACCATGGAATTTATTGGTACCACTTAAACTTCAATCCTCAATGAGGTACTTATGTTTTCCAAAATTAGCACTAACACCTGCAGTTTGGAATATTAATTCCTGCTCTGTAAAGAAAAATCACTGAATTAAAGATTGTGTTGCTGCTATTTTAGAAATTCATTTCAATAGATAATGTATGGAAAACACAATGTAAAGAGAACAGGGTGAAGCAAGAAGAAGCATTCCCTATGGCAGTACTCTGTTCTAATTCTGTTGTCAGTATGGCACATCCAGTTTTCCCTGTATTTTCTGTATGCAGCTCCCTACTGACTATCTATCTGGCTTTGGCTAATTGTAACGTTAGTGTAAGGAGTTCTTTAACTTGCGTATGGAAGTTGAAGACTAATTAAAAATAGTTTTTAAGCAATGACTCATTTTTGAGTGGGCCTCATGGTGAGTGGGCTACGTCGGGAAAGGAGAGGGTGTCACCATCTCTGAAACCATCATCTTATCATCCTGGGACTCAGAGTACCAACATGCCTGGGCAGAGGCTGAATGACTGGTGAGCTCAGTGGTTTAATTCCTCTTCCTGCACCAGAAATATGAGTTGCTAGTACAGCAGGAACTTTTCCTCTTTTGCAATAATACCACCATAATTTTGAGTGACAAGTGGAAACGATAATACTGCTACAAATCTCTCTGGGTTATTTAATGGCGCCAATCAGAAAATAGCATTCAATGACTGCTGCATTCCTAAAGTGCTTTTTGCCATTTATCCCGGGAGCAGCTGTCATTACCTCTTGTTAGCAGAAAGCCTACACAAATTGGGTCTTTAAGGAAGCTAAGGTCATGCTCAGTCTGATCTCTCTTCTGGCAGTCCCAGAGCTGTGCTTATGTGTGTTGAGTACATTCTATTCCACTTACCTCTTCCCTTAAGCATACCACTAAACGCCCAGCTTTATTGTTCTGAAAAGCTTTTAGGTAGGTAAGCATTATCAAAGGGCAGGATGCTTTGCACCTACTTTCTGCATGGGTCTGTTCCCATGCATCGGACCTGCACACAGGCTGCCTGCAAGTTTTCCTTGCATTGCTCACGCAACAGCAGGAGGCAATGACAACCGGTAAAATGTAGCCACATAAAGCAAGTAAACAAGGCATCAGTAGAAATTACACACTGCACAAGACAATGTGCCTACATTTGTATTTTGCATACTTTTAGCAAAGTAGAGGAACCCCCCTATGTGATCTCTAGCATTTTAAATACGAGTAGGGGCATATTTAACAAATGAAACATTTAATAGGTTCATGAAAAACCATGGGAATTTGCTGTGAGCCAGACTGAAACACTTTACAATAATCTTTATGGATCTTTTTATATATGCTGTTCTCTAGGTACAGTTCAAGATTTATCTCCACTTTAATTTTAAATCCTTTATTTTAAGGGAGGCACATGACCTCCCTAGGGTAAAAAGAAGAAAATCCCATCTGCTCTTTGGGTTATATACCTTCAACACTGCCACTCGCTTCCTTACGAAAACATTTCCAGAATGTAGCTGCGTTCATAATTTGATACCAGATTTTTTTTAAGATGAACTTTTCATATAAAATTCCAGTAAAACTGAATGATGTTTTCTTGCAAAGCTTCCAAGTCAGAGAAGAAGTAGGCTTAGGAAATATACTCAGGTAGTTAACTTAGGGACAATGCAAGGGACAATGACTCACTTTGGAGGTTCATGATCAACACAACATTTGTTATTTTAGGTCTGGGATGACTCTAAAACCCGGTCAGGAGAGCAAGTTTGACAAGTGTATTAGATCTATATTCCCGATTCAAACTGAAGCAGAACATATGTTACCCCTTTGTGTAGTAAAACTGGATTCTCAGGGATATTTTTGTAAGTACCTTATTCTTTGGGCATCTCGATTCACTATTACTGTGTCATGTAGGTTCTGAAGAAAACTATCCTGCTGTTACCATGTTACACAGGCCACTAAGCACAGCAAGACCTATGTTTTCACCATTCATCATGCAGAAAACTGTTGAAGCAATAATATTGCTTAATAAATTACCTGAAAATTCAGAGCAAGGCAAAGCAGGAGAGCCTTTCAGTAAGAGAAAATCCCTGGATGTCAACAGTAGGACCTATCCTACTGTTTGGGAATGCTTTAAGCACTGAATTCAGATATTACTGGTTTCCCTGTCTCCATTTCCTGAGATGAAAAATGGGCTTAAGTAGCTAGGTCCAAGAGAGGATATGAACAGAAATGGTAATTGGTACAATTTGTCTGGCTGATGTCCGTATGCTACAGCATTGCCTGCAAACTCATGATATTCTATCTGTTTGTACATGTGAATGCATCTTTGGCTCTAAGAAAGCCTGTGATTAGCTCTCTATGTGAAAATTTATTGCTCTTTCCTTTTTTTTTTTTTTTTCCCTAGCACTAAAATTAGAGATTTTCCAGTTTGCCACAGAAAGCAAGCCTTTTAATCAGTCTGGAATGCTGCCTGGCTGAGACTGTTTGGAAGGTATGGGACAACCATGGATCTGGCAGATCTCTTTATGGCTGTGGCCTGAGTGATTAATCATGTGGAGTGGTCATTTGGTGAGACTGGGAAGCTTTTCACAACCAATGGATCTGGGCCAGGCTAGAGGAAGCAGAAACTAAAGAGGAATCAGATATGATTGATTTGAAATACCACATTATGACTTAGGAGATTATGATGCTAGTGATCAATTCCTCCTCCTCAAGCTAGCATTTCTACATCAGGAGAAAGAGCAGCTAACGGCAAGCTCTATAGTCATGGCCTCTGATCTTCCTTATGAGGAGGGAAACTTTCATAAGGCTATCTGTGGCATTTGTACCAGTGCTACAGCACAGGGATAGGTCAGCAAAGAAACCATATCCGTATATAAGTACATGCTCTCCTGTACACGGCGTTGTTAGCCAGAGTATAACTTGCCTTTGACTAAGCAGTTTCAAAGCCAGTTGTCAGAGTGAAGGTTTGTGATGCTTGCCTGGCATGAAGGAATATCCAGCAGCAGAGAACTGAGGGAACATTCAGCTCTGCCTTGGCACTTCTGGACTGATGGTGGAGTGCACACCCAGAGAGATGCCAGGACTTTGTCACCTGGAAGCCTGCATAGCAAAACCAGCATGTTTGGCCACTCTGTGGCACCCTATATAATGACTGTGGAGCTGAAAGTTGCTGCATGAAGCAGAGTGCGAAAGGACACTGATAGACCGGTCAAGTAACACACATCCATATAACAACCACAGAGGTAAATGAGAGCAGTAAAGAGGGATTAGGGAAATAAGACATGTTGAACATTCAAATCCATGTTAATTGGCATGGATAACCTACAAGCTCCTATGCTATTTTGCAGGTCATATCTTGCTTGCTGAGCCTGTGCTGCTTTGGTATTACCTCTACCAGTCATGCACATCATTTTTCTAGTGTATCCACAGCACACATATGCTCATCCCCACTATAAGCAGATACTCCTAATGTTCCTGGCCTGCCTCTCCTTCTGTTGCCCATGTTTAAATCTAGCCTCTCAATTCCACCCAGTAAATCTTCTTGTTCCAATATCAAGCACCTAAAGCAGAGTTTGGCTTTTCACATATTTCTTTCGTCAGAGGGCTTCTTCTCTGAAGCAATGTTTATTACCCATGACTAAAGCCACAGTCCATCATTCCACACTGATTGGCCATCTAATAGCATATCCGCTCCCAGACCAGCTCCCAAATCAGGGGTTTCCTCAAAACTAGCAAAAAGTATGGTGGGCAGGAAAACTGAGTCTAATTCCCCTTAATCTAAGTTAGAATGCTCCCACAACGTAGTGAGGGAAAGCTAGTTTTTGACACTTTCTGTATTCGCCTTTTTCTGCAAACAGAATGCCAGATGAATAACAGATGAAGTAGGTACGCATCCATTAGCTGAGCAGTCAAATAAGTAAATAACAAGGCACATGCTTGCAAATATCTGTCTACCACTACAAACAAATCCTACCTACAGAAGATCAGCACCCCCATGCCTAAACACTGTGCCTTTCTCTGTAATAGTTTAGGACTCTGCTCATCAAAATGGCCAGCTTTCTTACCTCAGCACCAAATGTCTCCCTGGAGATCCTGTATGGTGAAGTCAGGCAGAGAATTTCACCCAGACACACAACACTTAAATACCTTTAAGGAGCTATTCCTGAAGATCAACATCAAACATGGCTGCAAGCAAAGGAATTGTATTTGAAACCCTGGTTTGGGGAAAAAAAAATAAGTTATTTTCAAGTAAATCAGCTTATAATTAATCCAGCTGATATTGTGTTTTGGGGACACAAGTGACAGGCACACATCAGCGGCTGTCACACACTCATGTTCAGCCTCCTGTCCCCATGCCCTTTCCCCAAAGAGCTTTACTCTGCTAACCACTATGCAGTGACAGAGCTGTCTGAAAAGATATCTCCGGAATATAACAAGCAGATACATGAAAAAATCAGGCTCAGTGGATGCTATTTTCTTTGCCACTGCTTTTATTTGTGAAAATTCTTAGCTTTTAAACTCTGTACAGACTCTGTGACCTGGAGGCAGAGGAAAGACAGTAATGGAGCAGGTCAACTTTTCTGTTAACTGCTATCAAGAAAAAGTTCTAGTGCTTGTTGAACTGATGAAGTCTGGTCGCCTATTTTTTTCTTATCTTGTGGTTGGCTACAAGCCCTGATTAAAGACTCTCCCCAGGGAAAGGGTATTTATAAAGGATCTCTCCAGAGTGGGCTCTAATGTATTGAGTTCGTACCTCAGTCTTCCCTTTAGTCAGGGCACTTTAGGAATCTCCAACCTATCTGGTTGGCTATTTCCACAGGATTTATAAGGATATAAGTATCTTTGAATTCATTTAATCTGTCTTTAAGTCATCCAACAAAATAAAAGTTATTGCTGGCAATAGTGTGATTATAGAAAAGGCTGGGCTAAAAAACGCTGCAGGTCTCCCCTTCTTCCCTCTCTCCTGCATGCACACAGACACACACATGCAAAGAGGGAAGAAAATGTGCAAAAATGCCTTAACATATGTGAGGAGGGAAATGAACCCTGGTAGGGCAGGCTTCCCCCCATCTGTAATCTCACCCCTGAATTGCAGTGATTTCTGAAGAACTCCCTACCAACATACAGACTGGTGATAGTTGCTTCTGCTGCTTCTTCCACTCCCAGTGACTTCCTCCCTGCTGTCCTTGAGTGGTGGAAGCATCTCCACGGCAAACAAGACATTTGCTGGTACCATTGCTGGAGCAACCTCAGCTATTACCAGCAGCATCAAACCCTCAAGGCCAGACCCACAAAGCAGAAGGATCCTTCTGTCAGGATAAATACACTGTGACCTGGTGGAACACAAAGAGGACCACAGAAAGCTTCACTGTATCTTCCCTTGTTTCTTGCTGGTCTGGGTCACCTCAGCTTTGTGTGGAGAAAGAAGTGGAATTATTCTTTTTAAATTATGTCTCTTTTCTCACCATAAAAATAGCTCAAGCACAAATCTAAAGGATGTTCTTTCCATGCATTTTCTGCCATAAATCTAGCTGCTGTTCCACTGTTTGTTGCTGCAGTGTCTACTAATCTATTCAATCTCTTTACAGCAAGGGATTTCATTACAGTCCCTTTAGGAATTACTCACTTTAGAGCGCTGCCTCCATCCAGTGGTAAAACATTAAAATGCTGCTTTCCTGGAATTTCAGTCTTCCAGACTTTCTGCAAAGCATGAAATGCATTATCTCCAGATTTTAAATTGCACAGTTAGTAACTGGATAATTACATTGAAAGAATGCATATGAGACCTAAAAACGCCCATTCAATCTGCAACAAAATGCGGTATTTTAAATCATAAAACTCTCACCAGCAAATGGTGTGTATTTTAATTCTTACCTTCCTTCAGTTTTCATCTTTGCTTTGAAAGCTGATATTCTTTTGCCAATGTAAATGTGTCTGGACACAAGAAAGCAGCGTGCCACTGCCCCCTTGTTTCACCACCCACCCTCCTCTCCTGTTTCTCCTCCAGTTTCATATAGTTACATCAATAACCTTTGTGCTAACATAAGAAGTGGGCACTTCTGGCACGTCACACTTTTCAGACGTGGCAGCAGCTGAGCACCACTATGGAGAGTGTGGGGTTTGCCAACAGAGACTCAGTAATTAGTTAAGCTCTTGGCTAATTGCCTTTCTTATGCCATGTTGATTTTAGCTGCCATGGACAGAAAAGAACAAAATGCAGGCAGAGTCGGTTGGCTGTACCTAAGCGCATGCCAGGTTTATTCCTCACTGTAGCAGCTTGTGCTTTAAGTGTTTCAGAGACAGGGTGCCCTGGGTTGACTCTTACCTCACCCTCCAGGAATACATTCTTGTTTTCCCTTCTCTTTGCTTTTGGCCTGGCCTCAGCGTACATTTGGTCGTAGATTCTCCTCACAGAGAAGATTAAAAATCATGCTGTCTCAGTAGGGGACCAGCAACTTTACCAAAAACTGGTGTCAAAGGTTAATTCAGACAACAAATGGCTGATGCCAGGCTCTCAGCAATGTTACATTGACTGGCTTTTTGCTTTGTTTTATTTTCCCTAATTGCTTTCAAGTGTGCCAAGGTCTGGCTGATCTCCAGGAGCAGGAAAACAGTGCAACTCCATTTCTAACCCATCTCCTTGGAGTATGCTCAAGCCAGTGCTGGCACAGTTCAGACTGAGGGTCTTTATAATCTGAGGACGTTGCTGAAGCCTGGGCAGATGCACTGTGCGTTCTGCATGTGCATGAAGGTGAATCTTGAAGCGTGCATCTGCATCATGGGATCGGGAAGAAATCCATTTTTTCAGTGTTACCTTTCAGCATTCTAAATCCATGTGTGGTCCATTGTCTTTCGAAGGTATGATAGCTCTGAAGTTGACAAACAGAGTTGGCAGTAAAGCTGCGTCTGAGATGTTTGAAGAGTTTGCTGCTGAACTCTCAGTTGCTGTTCCCACCAGCTGCCAGGTCATACCCTTGATTCCACAAAGCTTTGAAATTGGTCTTGCTAGAAAGTTCAGGAGTGTTTGGGGATGATCCTTGTTTTGGATCAGCTCTTAGGTTACAGCCTTAGCAAACAACACGGTTCATTCACATGGTCCTCCTAAACAGAACAGGATTGGCAAGATACTAGGAGCACACACAGTTATGTATGCGGATATGCTGAGAATCTAGTTTTAATCTCTCATTGGACTGGGGTGCAAGTCTGGAAGTACTGAGCATAATTCTCTTTTCATTGTTGAAGTGCTAAGGAAAGCTATTAATTTTTATAGAATGAAATCTACTTCCCTCAGGAAAAGCATCAGCTTATAATAAAACTAAGGATTAAACAATCTTCCTTTTTATTTCACACAGATTTCTTTTAAACAGAAAATCCAGCTTTTCAGAGACATGACCTTTTGAGAAAAAAAACCTCCAAATCTCTGAGACTTTTCTATATCTATTCCCAGCCAGCTGTACAGCCACATATAACACCTTCCACCCTCAGGCTCTACTGCCAAAGAAAGCATTCAGGCTGGAGTTGGCTGGGTTTGCTGGCTCTTTGTGGAAGACAGAAGATGCTGAAGGACATCTGCATACTTCTAAGAAGCCAGATGAGGGCACCTGAGAGCACTCCTCTGCTCAGGATAAGTTCCAGAAGCCCAACAATCCTACTGGAGCAAACCTGTCCCTAGCCAGGGGCTCTTGTCCCTGCTGCTATTTAGATGGACCCCACATGAACTGTGATGACTAAAATGTATGCCTGTTTTCCACTAAGACAATCAGAAAGGAGACAAGATTACTACCCTTGCCATCGAAGGACAAAAGTAGAGCACCAAAGAGGTGATTTAACTATTAATTAATCTAAGAACCACCAGCAGGTGCAGGTAGAAGGCAGACTCCTTCCTGAACTGTTTGTGTTCAGTGGGCACTTGAAGTCAGGTTCTCACTCATTACATTTACTGCCACCCTTACCTCCGTTTTTCATCTTCTTTAACAGATGCATTCTCCTAAAACCTTGCTGTAAGAGACACATGTAATCACCTACCTGCGTTTCCAGACAATTACAGTGTCCATAAAGGCATACACTCCTGTTGATGAGACAGAGACTGACGATGATATTCAGCTGATTTATCAGTTCCCAGCCTTGCTCCCCTGACTCACAAATCTTCTGGCCCTATCAGCCTGCAATGACCTGAGAGTTCTCCACCATACTTTACACATACTTTACTCTGGCCAATTTACAACGCCCTTGAGATAAGGCCCTGAACTGCCCAAGCTCCCACATAAGTCATTCATTGTATTTAAATCCTCCACTACATGGAATAATTCATGTACCCTTTGTCCAAGGAAAGAAAAATTAGATCATAGGAATCTTTTGATGGAAATCTTCCTCTGTCTCTTAAACTAAAAAAGTCATGGCAGCTATCACCCATTTCTTCACTTTTATTGAAGAGTTTCAAGACACCCACAGTTACTTATAGTGCTACCACCAACCTTGCAAGGCTCTTCTTAAATTGTACCAGTCTTGTTCTGAGGAACCAGAAAAACTGTCAGTGACTAGAAATGACTGGATCCTTGCCCAGTTTTGTTTCTCAGTTGTCTCTCTTGTTCATGCCTGCAAAATAGTTCCAGGCTCAAGGATAAGAGGATTCAAAGATTTTACATACCTACCCCCCAACATGCAGACACTGTTGTCTGCCACCCTTTCCAGCCAGTCTCCTCATCCCTGCTAGCGAACCCCTCTAGAAGCCATTGTTGACCTTTTAATTCCCCTAGTCCAGATGATGACTTTGAGGTTGAGTCTTGTAAAAGGGTAGTAAAGAGCAAGCAGTAGCACCCTGAATGGACTTCCAAAGAATCTCTCCCTTGGAGCTGGCTGCATATCTAAAGCAATGTTCAGTATTTGACTTCCAGGTCTCTACCGTGCCATTGTGCTGTTCTGTGCTGAGTAAAAACATTCTGAGCCCTTCCAGCACAACATTAGCTACAGGGCTGGTAAACATTGACTTCCCTCCTATGCCTAGAGGATTAACTTCTTGCAAGTGTAGCTTGTGATAAGTAACTGAAACTTGCGGGGGAAAAGAAATCTCTGCCTTCCTGACACAGCATTATCACACCATGAGCAGAGATTTCTCCAGCCCTGTTTCAGCATTGCCAGGTTAGGACATATTTGTGTCTCTGGGAACTCTTTTCACTGTTGCTCTGCTGTTTCCTCAAAACAAACACCAATTCTGGACAGGAAGGAGGACAGGACACCCTTTGATCTGTCTGCACTCCTCACATCTCACAGCTATGTCTGGCTGTATCTGTACTTACAGCTCAGCACCACAGAGGTCTAGACTCATAAAGTACAGCGTTGCACAATAACTAGAAGACCTGACAGTAACCACAAGGCACTCTCGTGTGTCTTATGCATGTATGAGTTTGCATAAGAGTAAGTAAAAAAGAGAGCACAACCCCACATGTCCCTGAACAATCCCCAGACTTCATAAAAATAACCAAGTAGAAGTGAAGATCAATTACAAAAGGGGATCTGAATTCCAGGTATCTTTCCTGAGAAGATTTTTTTTCATCCATATATTTGGGTTTTTTTCTCTTGCATGGAGAGCTGCTTATTTTTTTTTTTTACTTTCCTGGAACTGACTGGTCCTTGCAGTCCAAAAGCCAGGGAACAGTCAATCCCTAGTCATTATCTCATTACCACTGATGATTTTGTAAGCCTCTACATATCTAACTCACAGCCACTTCTCCCAAGGTGTGAAGAGTGCTAATCTGCTCAGTCAATCCTCATACACAGATCCTTCCTAACCTAATTATCCTTGCTGCCATTTTCCAAATCCCTTCCAGTCCTGACAGCATCTATAAGCAGCTCAGAACTGGTCACAGCAGTCAAGGGATAGGTAAACTATAAATCTATATGATGGCATATAAAATGGGCCCTCTTTGTTGTTCACTCCTTCCTAAAATCAGGTTTGCTCAGTGCTCCTAAGCACAGAGCTGGTATTTTCCTGGACCTGTTCCCTACAACTACAAGGTCCTGTTAATGTTAATGGTGAAATCTAGGCCCTTTTATTTTTTTTCATTTTACCCCACAAACATCATCTTACATTCCTCTAGCTTGAATTCCATTTGAGACTTTATTGTTCAATCATCCAAGCTTCTCAGAAGTTTCTCAAAAACGTAAGTGAAACATCAGAATTACTTGCCTTGCAATAAATACAAGATAAATTTGGCACAGCATCACTATGTTATTAGTTTCAGTGTATTATAAAAGATGCATTTGAGAGCCCTGTACAGGGAAAATATCTAACCCAAATAATTTTTCCACAATTCTATCTGCCTCAAGCCATAAATCATGTTCTTTACACTTTCAAGTTTTTAATATTGGTTTATGTGTACTTTAGATTCATAGAGCTGTACAGATCACTTTAGCAAATATGACAGGCTATGTTCCCTAGGACACCACTATATTCACAGGAAGTTACAATATTCACTGATATTGCTAATTTACTTCTAGAAGAACTAACTGTGAAGAGATCAGTCTTACAGCTGTTCTATCACATTTTTGATGCAATAAAATGTTAGAGGCTATTTTTTCTTTTCCTTTTACAACAGAATAATCCCAGGGTCACCATTTTGGGTACGTGTTTACATGTTCACTTGCTGTTTTTTGAGGTTTGAAATGGAGTAAAGGCATTAAGAATGGTCAGAGGAAAAAAGCCTGTGTCTCTGGAATGTGTTAGGTCACCAACATATTTTCTGAACCTAATTTGTATATTTGTAATACCTAATTTGTATAATTTGCCTTGAAAAAAATTGTATGGCTTATAAAAATCAGCTGAAGGACGGCTTGCTGTTTATTTCATAGGGGAGCAATGCTGTGCAGCGTAGTGTTTCTGTGGTCCTTAGGCCTCATGGCCAGCAAGTAAACAGATTTATGATATTGTTAGAATGGACTGCGGTTCTCATGAGCTGTGACAGTTGTGATTTTATAGTACTTAAGTCAGTGTGAAGTGCAGTTGGCCACCTACTGCAAATGGCACATATAGGCATAAATAATGTGTATCTACATGATTCCTGCAGCATATAAAGGCAATAATGTAGTCATATTCCCTTTCAAATACACTCTGCCTGACACATTGAGACTGTTTATCGGGCAGCTGTGATGCTCTGTGACAAACTGTCCATTCTCCATGCTTGCCCATTCTTTATGGCATGATCCACCCTTTTTCAAACATCCTGTCCTGTTACTTTTGCAGCTTTTTTACCATCCACATCCTTTTTAATACACAGGCTGACTGAATTACTGGTAAATCCACAGATGTGAAAATAACCACCTATGTCTTCTCCGCTAAAGATCCACACATGATAAAGATATAGTACTATCAACACAAAAAAGTGGGTAGTTCCTTATCCACCTTCACAACAGAAGAAAGGCATTTCAATAGAAGTACTGCATACACAGGATGCATTTGTAATACAGCCAAAAACATTGCCTGATGCCACATGTTAATTTGACACTGATTCAGGAGAAATGACTTGATTGACTGGAGTCAGAATAACCTCATGATAAGGGCACCACATCAGCAGCCAAGAAATCTGGCCTTTCCTCATGGCCCTATCTCAGATTATTTACGTAACCATGGACAACCCAAGGTCAGAGCTCAAATGCATGACTGAATTATGAGCATCTAATAAGTTACTGTGGGTCTGAGCAGTGATAACTCACCATAACTACTTGCATTCTCACAGCTAGTGAAAGACATGTAAGTTGATCCAAACACTTTGTATCTGGCAGACTTAAAACAGCACTTAGAAACAGCTAATAAAAATCAGCTGACAAGGGGATAACCTCATTAAGAGCCATATCTTGCTTTTGTTGTGTGCCAGTAAGTTGAAATAATCAGTGAGTGTAAAGCTACCAATGGAGCCTAAGTGCTCCAGTCCTTTCATTCCAGTATCTCCTACTGATGGTTCAAATTGTTCATATTTTTAAATTTGAGTTTTAATTTTGTACCTGGTCTAGAGGAAGGTGTCCCTGCCCATAGCTGGGGGCAGGGGGTACGAGAGTGACACAAGATGATCTTTGCAACTCAAACCATTCTATGATTTATCATGTGTTGAAAGTTCCGTTTCCCTCAACACAGAAGAAATGCTGCAAGAGAAAACAAGAGTTACTCTGCTCAAGTTAGTCTCCACACTCACCAAGGTAAGGGGCTTGGGTTTTTTGGGGGGTGATGGAAGTTAGTTTGTACTTTTGAACTTCAAGGTCATCCCGCAAAGTGCTGATCAGATGGAAATTCATCCTGACAGGACAATTTTTTCAGGTTTTTTTTTTTCTAAAACACTTGTAGACTAAATTTATATCAGCAGATTTTACGCAAGATATCATCTGTCAGCACCTGTCTCGCTTTATGCAAGATTGGGTATCAATTTGTCCTTCCACAGAAAGAACAGAAGCAGAAAACCCGTATAAAACCCCATGCTGTGCGCTTGGCACATATGGGGTAACAGGAAGAAATTAGGTTTCACTGAAATGGTTTGTACCATTTCAAAAAATGGCATTGGGTTGCAAAATCTGTTTCGCAGGCAGGGACTGAAGCGAATTGAGAGGCAACTAGACACATAGTAACTACAGACATTGCCAAGTGGGAAAAGTAGTACTGGAGCAGAGTGGAGCCCTCATACCAACAAGAGGGAGTGTAAGAAGAGGGGTGTAAGAGCAGGATGAAACAATACGTTTCTTGGTATTAGTAACACTTCTAACAACAAGCCTCATTCTGCATTCAGCTGCTGGCAGAAGCAAGTTCTATGTCTATATGTTCCACCCGCACGGGTAATGGTTTCATTTATAAGTGCACAAGTGATAACATCTGCACACTGATCACAGCAGCACTCCCTCAGACCTGGAGACAGATGGGAAGGCAGAGCAGAGCTACCAAGAGGTAGCAGAACCATCATCACAAGCATGTGTTAAATTGTCTGACCGGTCAAAGACCCATATTATGTTAAAACAACGTTCACATCATCGATTTACACATTAAAGCAGAAAGACTGAATGAAAGAAATTGTTTGGAATCACTGAAGAATTTGGGTGGAAATTCTTCCTCAGCTGGAACTCCGAATGCTCAGCATTACCATCAGGGCTTAAAGGAGATGGACCCTCAGACAAGGCTCACTTCCTCTTTCTCATTTCACGTTTAACTCACTCACTTCTATGTCAGTGGGAGATGATGGCAATATTATCAGCAAGTGACCACTCAAAATGTATTCTTTCTCATGTCTAGATAACATTCTAGTAACTAGTGGTGCCTAGCAAGAGGGTTCGATGTGAAACTGGAAAAAGCAGTTTCAGAAGACAGCAATACAGGCATATCCTCAGGGTAAGTGGATTACTCAATATTCTGCACTTCTGGAGCAGGCTGACCTCATCCATCCTCAGCAGCAGATGTTCCAGGCTCTGAAACAATACTCTACCCTTCACAGCCCAAATCAGGCTGAGGACACTATCCTGCAGCTCATCTATACCCTGCAGCACATCTGTAATATCTCTGAAGTCACAGCAGAACTAATACCTCTATACACTGCCTGCCTCACAGATCATGTTATTAAAACCGTGCTCCATTTTGCATTGCAGGAGATTCATGTTTCTGTAGACAAACTATACCAACAGTGCTTATGTCCTCCCTGGATCTTCCACAATTCCTGGTCTTTCTCTGGAGCCAGCCCAAGTCCCCACTACTACCACACGCTCTCTAGCCAGGTAGCCGTACCTGGAGAAAAGGGTCATACAAATATTTCATCTAGGTCTCAATCAGCACCTGAAACAGAAACTTATTTCCATCTTGACCACTTCTTGGAGAAGTCCCAGGGTAGAGGCTGCCATCCTCATGCAGTGAGGGGCGCTGTGACATAAAAACCTGGTTGAACCATCACAGCCAAGCAATCGCTGCAAGCATTATTTCCTCCAGTTCCTCCACAGCCTGTAACTGTTTCTGCTTGTGCTTCTGGCTTACAGATGTATGCCACCCACAGTTCTTCCACTTGGAGCTTGGAGTAAGCAGCTCTGAGGTCAGGCTTGCACTCCCACAAGCACTGGCACCACTCAGGGTTACTTCCTTGCTGCCTGTGGCTGGAGAGCAGGCATCAGCAAAAAAAAGGTCAGGCACCTTTCTTTTTCTGCTCATGAATACTTTTGAGAAGTGTTGGGTTTTTTTGCCAGACTTGAGAAATACACAACTCAGGCCCTCAACAGACCTGCAACACAAGTCAAAATAAATAAAACCAGCCCTGATATCTCTCTCACCCCCACCCTCCCCCCAAGAAGAAAAAAAACCAACACAAAACTAAAACCCATGAATACACATTTATATGTAGATACCATGCGTACATTCATTCCTTGGTGGACTGCCCCAGAACTGCTTGGAAAAGATGGCCCACCACCACCTCTAAGTCTCAACGGAATACCACAGCCGTCCCAAAGGACCTCAGCTCCACCACAGCACCTCCTGGTGTGACTGCAACCACAGTAGGAACAACACAAGCCAAAATGTTCACTTCAGTGTCACCACAGCTTTTAAAATGAATGCTGCTGAATCAAGCACCACTGCTTAATAGGTAACACACCATATATAAAATGCCATTTTCCACTATGCCCAAACTTTGGAGTACCTTACTTCAAAGCAGGTTTTGGGTGGGTTTTTTTTAAGCAAACTGGAATCAAGGATGAGTTGCAGCCTTAACCTAGGATTGATTCAGACTCACACTGGTACTGACAGCCAATTGATACCACAACTGCTGGATCATCTACAAAGCTGGTCTCTGCCTAGTCCCTGAAGCAGCACGTGCCCATACTACAGAAAGGTGGCAGGGCTGTGTGAATGACTGTTCGAAGGCAGACTGGTTGGGCCCAACATCAGCCACCAGAGCCAAATTATCCCCTGAACAGCATTTTATTCTGAAGTGGGACCTCTGCAGAGCACAGTCAAGGTATACCTTACACAGGACTTCTGTTTCAAGTCCAAAGACACCTCTGTGGTGTTTTCAATTTCTAAATAAAAAAAAACCAAACCACACACTTCAGCATAAAAAACCAGCACAGATCTTCCACTGTCTCCAACACATTTAATCCTCAAAACCTGGTTTTGCATTGTTAAAGATGGCAGGTTTGCCAAGGTTCCAGGGAAGGCTGTTCTGATGAGAAATGGCCCAACCGGACATACCGAAACCCAAAACTTTCATACCCTCCACTTTCCAAAGGGTTAGACCCAGAAAACCAGAATGCTCAAGCACGGTGCAGTCAGCTTTCAAGTCAACACAACAGCATTGTAACCTTGGCTTCAGCATCTGCACTCTAGTGGAAATCCAGGCCAGTTAGCACTGGTCATCCTGCTCATCCATGTCTCAGCAGAGCAGTCAGAGCACAGGCAGAGACCCAGCAGCTGAAAGCTTTCAGCTCTTGCAGCTACTGCCTTGCAGAAAACATGCCTTTGGAAAAGGCTTTTTTATTTGCTTGGCTTACAAGCATGATAAAGTGAATGAACATACCTGAACTGAATGAACACACTCCCAACATCCCTAAAGAAAGAAGAAAAAAGAAAAAAAAGGGAAGATGCAGTGGTCAAAATGTTCCACAAGACACAAGTGCCACAGAACCCACTTGAATTTGGCTTCAATGTAGGTCTTGAAGAAAAAAAATATAGAAAAAGACATCACACACAAACAATTCTCACATTTAATGTAATGGCACCCTAATTACATTTACAATACTTTCATCTCCACCAGATACTGTGTTTCAAAAGCATAATGGAAAAAAAATAAACATGAAAAAGCAATGAGGTTTTTGGTAAAGTTTTAGAAACTCAACCATTTGGAGTTAAATATGCACAAATGCCTTTCAGCAAATCGCAAAGAATTGTATTTTTCACCCACACACTACAAAGAAAAAATAACAGGTTTTGATAGGTCTTTTCACAAGATTTGGCGATCAAAGATGGCCCTTGTAAGTCAGGGGTGTCATAGGGTTATGTCAGGGCTTTCACTGGAGAGCCTGCCATGAAGCAAACACTATAAATAGGCAAAGAATGTTCAAGAGCTCTGAATAAGTGAGAAGCACAGCATGCCCTGCCAGCCTGTGCTCTGACAGCTGTGGAACTGAAGGCTGACGGCTGAGGAAAGCCTGCCTGAACTTATAGAATCATACAAGTTTGAGTTGGAAGGGACCTTCAAAGGTCATCGAGTCCAACCCCCTTGCAATGAGCAGGGATATCTTCAACCAGATCAGCTTGCCCAGAACCACATTCAGCCTGGCCTTGAATGTCGCCAGGGATGGTGCATCTTCCACCTCTCTGGGCAACATGTACCAGTATTTTACCATGCTTACTGTGAAGATTTTTTTCTCAAGCGCAACATGAATCTCCCCTATTTTAGTTTAAAACCATTACCCCATATCCTATCATAACAGGCCCTGCTAAAAAGTCTGTCGCCATCTTTCTTACAGGCCCCTTTTAAGAACTGAAAGGCCACAATAAAGTCTCCCTGGAGTGTTCACTTCTCCAGGTTGAACAACCCCAGCTCTCTCACCCTGTTCTCATTAGAGAGGTATTCCATCCATATGATCATTTTCGTGGCCCTTCTCCAGCTAAATTCTGTTCAAAGCATACCCATCACAGAAAGTCACACAAACAGCCACATATCAGACTACAACACTAGCAAAAGGCTCTCCTTTGGATTTTACCTTGGACTAACCACGAAAAGCAGCAGAAAGGTCACTTGCAGAAGCCACAGGAATAATATGAAGCATTTATTGGTTTACCTATGAGAAGAAATTCAGAGAACTAATATGGAAGCAGATAAAAATAGACTAGCTAGAAGTCCTTCTAAGGTATATCTGCTAAAAAACTAGCAACCCTATTGTTTTATCATCAGTTTCATACTTTGACATTAAAGAGTTATGGAAAACAAGTACACTTTGTATAAATAAAGTTTGGAATACCCTTAAAGAGGGGAAGCTAGCCTAGAAGCAGGCAAGAACCCTTGATTTTCAACTAAAAGCTGAGCCTGAAAGACAGTGAACTCGGAGTCACTTAAAACAAACTTAAGTTTTGAGAGTGGCTGTGTTTCCTACAACTTACAGTGCTCATTTTAGCTTTCATTCCTCTGATTAAGGATAACAGAACTGACCCAAGCTCATTAAGTGGAAAAAAAACATGTCTGGAGAAGTCAGTGGTTTGGGTTCTAGTGGGAATTTAAATATTCATTCTCTCATACTTAAGAACTGCTTATCCTGATGTTTCAATTTATTTTCCCTTTAATTAAGAAAATGTTCACTAGACTAAGTAAGGCATTAACATTTCACCTTTGCATCCTGCTTCTAGAGTTGCCTCCTACCCCTATGTTCCAGCAGTCATCATCCCTGAAGGACACTCAGTAATACTCTTATATCTAATACTAAAGGCCACATCCTTCCAGATTTTTACCAGCATGAACAATTCTCCTCAAACACACACAGAAATGTCCACTTAAAAATACTTTGTATTTGTGAGAGAAAGCAATTCAGAACGTTAAGTTCTTAATTTGTTCACTTGGCTGCCCGTATGATATGAATCAGGCAGATCATCTGATTCATGCACAGGACTGATGGAGTACATTAAAGATAAAAAAGTAGAAAGCTACATGAATTACAACTTTTGGTTGAATCATATATTAATCATACAGAAGAAACTAAAAATCTCTACTTACATTGAAAAAGGATGGATATAGACACACTCCAACACTTTTCCTACCAAAGAATATTGCACATTCCAATAACGTTGCACAAATTACTGGCTTTTTATAAAGACCATATATGAGGTATTAGTCTATTAATAAATAAAAAAGAACATGGAAAAGGAAAAGCACTTAACATAATGCAACAATCCATTCCAAGTATTTAGTGAGTGAAAACTGAACAAGCAATACTACATACCCCCTGGGGAAGGTTACTTAGCAAATAGGCAGCTTTCAATACTCATTCAAGAAGTGAAGGGTTAAATCTCTTTTGGTAAGGATTATAAGAACTCAAAGTCTGTGTAAAACACTGCTGTTTAAAATGCTCATTTTGCTCATGCAATCAATCTGAAAGGCAAATTCTTATCACATAATTCTACAGAGATGGTAATATGTGTGTGACAGTAATGTTATTAAGTGGAAGCAATTTACAGTCATAAACCTGTACTACTAGTTAAGAAATAAATGGAACTTTTGGATTGACATCAGTTAGAATATGCAGGGTTTTCTTGTTTGCTTTCTTTTGTAGTTTTAAATAGTTTATACTGGTCATTCATCTCTATGGTGCTGAAACTTATGCCCATTTAGTACTGTCTCTATTAGCAGACTGCAGCATCACAAGGCATCAGGTAAATACAATCGTAATTTCCACTTTTACTATGTGTTTATGCTAAAAATTCACCTTTCAAATCTCAGTGCTGAAAAATTTCTGCTGACAGGTAATAAATCTGTCAATTTAAGCAAAATCTGTTTTTCATTTAGACCCCTCCAGAAACACTAAAAATCTGTAGGCAAGCTTGTCTTGGTAAAGTTCACAAAAGGACAGAGGAGTATTTAAGTTCAATAAACTGAGCTACAGAAACAACACTGCACACACGGTAATGTAATAGGAATAAAACAAAGAGTGTTTTCAGTGTGCTCTTCCAAACCTGTTTGAAAGATATTTGTATGTTGGAAGAAAAACAAACAAACAAACAAAACAAAAAGGCCTTGTGTGCACACAAGCTTACATGCACAAATATCCCTTAAATAAGTCTGGAGGTTACTCAAATCCTAAGATCTTTCAGGCCAATGAAAGGCTATCTGTAAATAAAGTTCATTACTACATCACTCTCCTAGGCAAAGCACAATCTTAACATTCTCTCTTGTTATTTTCCAGCTTTAAAAAGTATTTTTTTCATTAATACATTTGCAACGCTGGACAAAGAGTAAAAAAGACCCAAATAAGTCATATTTCTGCTGCTATTTTGCATAAATTATCTAACTTGCACAGTAAGTCCTTATCAGGTAAAAACTGCAAGTGCAAACTTGGAAAGATGTGATAAAAAAAGAAAAGCAGCACTTCAAAATTAAAGTATCATCTCCTCTGCTGCAATCCATGTACCAGTAACTTAAACAGTCCTGAATTGGCATATATGAAAAAATTATTTTACACGACTGAAATTAAAAATACTTGTTTTGAAGTTCAAAATTACAGAAATCATTTACTAAACTCAAATCCATAGTATTTCCTGTCCTGTGAGATTATTTCTCTCCCATTTTAAGTAGTTACTGAGACATTTACTTCCCAAACATACGTTGTTTCTATTCTGAAGATTAGTTTCATCTACAATTTCTTTATAGCAGTTAAGTGTTTTTTAGAACAGTTTTCTTTTTTTTCCATGTTAGGACAAAGTTAAGAGAGATCATGAAGATGTTGAAAGAAGAGATGAAAAGAAAGGAAACACTATTGTCCTGAACAGTCTGTGTACGTGGTCACCATGTTTCCTCGTCTCTGAGTGACAGTCCTGCAGTGCTTGCTGGATCCGTGAAACCTGGAATCAGTTCGCACGGCGTGTCGGTGTGCGTTTTCAAAGTCACTAAACGAAAACATTTTTTCCATGTTTTCAAACACATCATCAAACAGCCCGCCTCCAAAGGAGAACTCTTGGAAAGAACGTCTTTGCCGGTTGTGAGCTTCCCGATGACTTTGGAAGTGATTTTCAAAGTGCTTTTTTGACCGCGAGTTTTGACTAAAGAGATCAAAGTCTTTGAACAGATCATCAAAGTTGAAATTAAATGACTGACGGTATGGGCTTCCATTATTCCTTTGTCCTCCATGACGGCCAAACTGATCATATTCTCTTCGTTTGTTCTCGTCTGATAACGTTTCATATGCTATTTCCAGAAAAACAAAAAATATAGGAAAAAAAAATGTTTATTTAAATTCCCAATTGAAAAAACAACAAAACAAAAGACTGAAGGAGAAGAGGATGAATTAGGAACTCTATGTAACAAATGCCTGCATTCCTACAGTAGGCAGAAACACAGTGCAGTGTGTCTGCAAAACTATTTTCCAGCCAGGAAGTTCTAGCTACACTGCAGTTACATCTAAGCAACAAGACAAACATCAAGGAGATAAAGAGAATTAATTTCTCCTATGTCCAAATATTCACTTTTTCAAAAATTCAACAATAAACCCAGATTTTGTGATTAGATATAAACGAAATAGAACAGTTTCCACTCAATCTTGGGTCCAGAACTGTGGCTATTGGTGCTCTATGGCAGAAACTGACAAATAATATACCCATTCTGGTAACATTAAGTATTTTAAATGCTTCCCTTTTCTCATCTGCCAAAGGCTGGCAATTACTCCATATGCTTCAACACTTAAGAGTTCCCAATTCCTTCTGTAATCAGTGCTAACAGCTGCAATAAATGACAAGACCATTCCTCCCCTTTATCTTTCAAGTAAAAACTTTTTCAAAATAACTCTTCCACAGCCAAGAGGGTAAAACCCAGAAATCTCTTATTAGCTTAGTGAGGAGTACTACAAACACAGATGTATGTGATAAGAGAGTCTATGGGGGCAGAAATGGCAACAGCTTATCTTTTAGCAAGTCTTGATTCTATTCTATTCTTGATTATTTGCTTCCACCATTATATTTTATCACTAAACATTTACGAATGGTGTATTCCTAGGATCACAAGATAATTCAGGTTGGAAGTGACCTCAGAAGGTCTCATCTTCAGCCACTTGCTCAAAGTAAGGTCCTTTATAAGATCAGACTTGGTTACTCGGGGCTTTACTCACTCATGCCTGAAAAATCTCCAAGGATGGAAACTGCACAACCTCTCTAAGCAACCTGTTCCAATGCTGGCCTATCCTCAAGGTGAAAAAGTTTGTGCTTATAACCACTCTGAACTTCTTACACCTGTTGTCTCTTGTGCTCCTACCCTGAACCCCTGAATCTTAATCTCCCCACACTGTGTTCTGTGTTCTGCTGTGTTCTTAATCTCCCCACAGTTCCTGGAACATTGCTATTAGGTCCCCCTGAAGACCTAGTAATCCTGAGCTGGATCTTACGAGGCAGATCAAAAGACAAGAATTAACCTACTAGGGCTACAGTTGTCCTACCACCAGGTATTTTTTGTGACTAGACACATAAGCCAAACAGCCTCAAAACCAGCAACAAACAAGCTGTGTAAAAGGCCTGCCTATGTGCAAAGTCACAGAAACAAATCAGATACCGATGCTGGACATTTGACAGCACAGAAGTAGAATCAAGAAAAACAACTTTTTACTTCTTATTCAGCAAATGCAGAATATATATAAGTTACCACATTTGATAACAGATGAAAGCTGATAAGACGAAGGTTAGCATATATTACCTTCAGCAATTTCTCTAAATTTTGCTTCTGCACCAGGACTCTTATTTTTGTCTGGGTGGTATTTCATAGCCAACTTGTGAAACGCCTTCTTGATCTGGCGGTCAGATGCAGTTCTTGGAACTCCTAAGATATCATAATAGCTTTCTGTAGCCAGTATTAACTCAGTTATCATTAAAATGCATAGAGCAAATGTGAAGACAGACTGTGTCGTGGCCATTTTTCTAGTTCCTAGAAAGAGAAAGAAATACACATGAAGAGCAAGTTAATTCACATTCCACGATAACTTAAAGGCACAACTATAAGCCGGGAGAAGACCTGCATGTTCCATAAGTCACTCAGTGACAGACATGCTAACATGCTGTTTCACACATGTTAACCTCCATTCCTCTGGTTTCATAATCACAGAATATGTAAATGAAAATACTGTAAATTCACTTTTCGCATGAATAACAAGCACACTTCAGTGTTCACCTTTGTTTTACACCTACCATTAAGTGTACACTCTTCAACTGAGGTGCTGGCATAAATATGTAATATATTTCACTGTTCGTACTGGACAGTTCATACTGGAATACCTGAATTAGCTTTAAACTAATCCTCAGATTTTAAGACCATAAATGCAGCAGCTCTATCTAAATTTAGCCCAGGTTGCAGAAAAAAAACCAAAACAAAACAAAAAAACCAACAACAACAACAAAAAAAAAAAAGAAACAAAACAAAAAACTCCAAACAAACAACAAACAAATAAAAAAAGCAAACCTCAATACCAGAAAACCAATTCAATGATTATCCTGTGCAATAATAAGACCCTGAAAACACAAGTAGTCTAGAGATCAACTGTGAGGTGCAGGAAGACACGACTATCAAGACACTCATGCTCAGCTTCAGAAGGGCATTTAAATGACCTAAGGTGAACATGATAAAGAATAAAACCCTCATGTAGAGTACAGAGGTCAGTCAAGTAAGCACATTTACTTTACAGTGGGCTGGGCTTAGCTTATTTTCGTATTAGATTATACGATAAATAAGAACACCTACCATTTATTTGATACCATAGAATTCATCTGATAAATAGCACTGTATATAAGGGTTTACATACGACACTCTCAATGTCTGAACTGAACTAAAAAAAAAAAGTTTTCAAGACAAGCAGCTTCAACAGTAATTAAAAGTTATAACTATTTTCTTCAGCAACGTATTGGCAAAAAAGTTACAGTGGTATAAATAAGATATAAGAAAAATTAGTTCCACATAGCCACATGATCTTTTATGCCTTTTATGAAGGACAGGTTGAGCCCTTCCTACTAAACACAGAGCATAGAAATGTAAATGTTCAAAGACAGAATGTTACCCGTCACCTGGCCAGCAGGATACACAACGAAGCCCTGAACGTACCAGAAGTAACACATCTCCCTCACCAGATTACACTGATTCAAGTGTACCGTAAATACAAACTAAAAAGATAAATGGCATTACTTTCCTGAAAGTTGAATAAACTAACCTCACGTTCTGAGTACCATTAAAGTCAGAATACTTTTAGATTCTGTGTTGCTCAACTATTTTTCGCCCAGAGTTCAAACCCTTTGAATACCAGGCACATAAGACAATTAAACATTTACTAGGAAAGTCCACACCCTCCAAAGAAAATTAACATCCAAGCACTAAAAGTGGAAAAAAAAATACCATTTTTAATAAGTAAGTCAGGGGGCTAAAATGACTATTGTGAGGCAAGAGCAAAAAGCTCGGAAGTACCCATGCCCCCCTAAGCATTCATCTGGCTAGCAGCCTGCATGACATCAAGTGTTAAGGAACACAAGTTGAAACAAACTGTATTTCAATCAGTGTATTTCGATACCAAACGAACAGCTCCTTTCAATATTCTTCGTGCATGATACCAGGCATATTTTTAGCTCAAGCCTTTCCAAGGCTTTTCCATGTACCTTTTCACACCATTTCATTAACCTGAAACTTTGCCACTTGGACATGAAGAGCCTTGTACACTTACACCCTTCCACACTTCTGGGGCTTTCTTCCTGTCTCTGCTTTATAGATATGGATTTATGCCTTCATCTCACATGTGAGATTGTTTTTATTTAACTTCATTTCCCTACATCTCCATCATGCTTGTATAATCACCTGCTGCATTCTCCTAAGGCTAACCTCCCCACTTCTCCTACTAAACACTGAAAAGAGCTAAACCGAGTAGCTGATATCCATTATTGAGCCAAGTCCTCTTTTACAACTCTTAAGAGACAGAGAACATCAAGTCACTGGTTTGAAGTTGGGTTTTTTTTGCCTAACCTTCTCCACTTCTATTATTCCTGATAATTAATTACATCTAAGTTTTTCCTTTTCTGCACTTTTACATTAGGATTTCTGTAATGCAGTTCTATGATATACTGGATTTCTAAAACATAAAAAAAAACAACAATCAGTAACTCAGTTTCACTGATTTGTTGGGGTTTTTTTTTTCTAAATAATGTAAACAGATTTAATGCTGCCCTTGAACAACTCAGTAAAACTCAAGAGTAAACAGAAGTGTAAATGAAAATCAAATATAATTGAAACTCCAATAAAAGCAGCATTTTAAACTTTTAAGGGTATCAGGAAGACATAGTGAGACACTATAGTCAGTTATTCAACTTACTTTTAAGAAAATAAGTATCTCATATGCTGTCAGCATCTTAGCATTGCTACTGTTAACATGTTAAATGCCGAACCTCCACCTTACCTCTCCTGACTATTTTCACAACCCCTTTCAAAATAAAGTCTCTTTTAAACACTTGTTCTACTTCTGTCTCTTTTCCCTCAGTTTCTCAACAGAAAAGGGACAGCCAGTGTTTAACTTCTCAGGCTTTGCACAGTAGTTGCTTAAAACATTACAGAATTCATTAAGCTCCATATAATTCCTGACAATAAGCTCATGTCACTACAGTCTTTTCTAGCAACTATGATGAACTCCATTTTATTTGGGCACATCTGTCAATAGAGATTTTATTAATATAGGCTAACTACTTAACACTGTTGGGTAAGAAGTTACAGATCTCAAGTGGTATTCAGCTTGGTATAAGAGGTATACTGTCTAATATTTATCAAAAGAATCACAGTTTTTCATCAGTTTTTCAACATTATGAATAGCTACACGATGAATTGATGTTTAATGATGATGTACCTGGAAGAAAATATGTCACACATAGAAAATAAGGATCCACTTCCATCTCACAATGCAAATGCCCCATTCCACCCCTCTCTGAATGTAATTAGCAAAGATGCTAGGTAAATGCTTGTATCCATGAAGTCTTACATACTCAGAAAACCCAAAGTCATTACTACTCTGATCATAGGAACTGCGATGCACTAACTAGTGGAATCCTAATGTCACAATTATTTTTGTAAACTATTGGTACTAGGAACATTACCAAAGCCTTCCATTGGTTCTCATATCACGACTAAACCCAATGAGTAAGCAAATGGACAAGAAGTACACAGCCAGCTACATGAAAGGCTGTCAAACATAATGGCTTGTACTTTTCCTGGCCTCTCCTACACTGACTCGAAAGCAAAAGCAGAAGGCTCCCGAGTCTTGCTCTATAGAATAAGGAAACGAAACGGAACCTTCCCCGGCATCATCCTCCCTAGCCAGGCCCTAAAGAACCTCACCAGAGCCGAGCCACACAGCGAGGCCGAGCCAGGGCTCGACACACGACACCAGCGACACTAAACAACGCCGACCCACCTCCCAGTCAGCCAGGCTTGGGCAAGAACACAGCAAATGGGTCCAGAAAGTGAGATCCCGGAGGCAAATACAGCCACCAACCCAACTCCCAGTACCCCAAACTCCCTCACCCAAAACCCGATCCGTCGCATCCACACCTCTCCGGCCCCTCCGCCTTCCCCCTCCGCCAGCGGCCCCCCCTGTCCCCACCAGAAGCGAGCCGGGTCCCGCCGCTCCGCTCACCTCAGGTCCCGCTCCGCACCACCACCGAGCCAGCTGCCCCTCAGCGGGCCGCCCTCGGCTCCGCTCACCCCAGATCCCGCTCCGCACCACCACCGAGCCAGCTGCCCCTCAGCGAGCCGCCCTCCCCTCCGCTCACCTCAGACCCCGCTCCGCCTCGCCACCGAGCCCGCTGTCCCTCAGCGGGTCACCCTCCGCTCCGCTCACCTCAGGCCCCGCTCCGCACCACCACCGAGCCCGCTGTCCCTCAGCGGGTCGCCCTCCGCTCCGCTCACCCCAGATCCCGCTCCGCACCACCACCGAGCCCGCTGCCCCTCAGCGAGCCGCCCTCGGCTCCGCTCACCTCACACCCCGCTCCGCACCACCGAGCCCGCTGTCCCTCAGCGGGCCGCCCTCCGCTCCCCTCGGACCCCGCTCCGCACCACCACCGAGCCCGCTGCCCCTCAGCGGGTCACCTACCGCTCGGGTCACCTACCGCTCCGCTCACCTCAGACCCCGCTCCGCACCACCACCGAGCCCGCTGCCCCTCAGCGGGCCTCCCGCCCAGCGCCCGCAAACGCGCGCGCGCAAACCTTCCCTCCCCGCCCCAACAAGCGATTCCTACACGAATCGCTACGCCATTGGCTGCTCGGCCCCACGTGACGCGGCACACGCCGCCGCCACTGGGTGGAACCGCTTCCCGTGTGCGCAGGGGGGTGGGAGGAGTTATTGCCGCTGTCGTCGTGAGTCCTCCCTCTGCGCTCCCTCCCTTTCCCTCCCCCCCGCGGTGCGCGGGTGGTTCCGCCCGCCGCTCAGGTATGGGGCGGTGCTGCGCTGCGTTCACCTGCAAGAATCGGGGCGGGCAGAGCGCCAGGGAGCGGGGCAAGCTCAGCTTCCACCCGTGAGTGCCTGCGAAGCCGTGTCGGGGCTGGACCTGGGCATGCTGAATGTCGGGGGGGGCACAGAGAGGGTAAATGACCGAGAAGTAACTTCAAGGGCTGACGGTCGCCTCTGAACCCTGCTTGGTGCTGTCGTCTCTGGAGGGGAGGAAAAGGCGTAGGGAAAAGTGGTCGACAGGTTGAGGATTTAACTGCCCCCCCACGAAGGCTGCCAGCACTTCCTGGTGGGAGGGGGGATGCAGCAGTATGGAAAGGCTCTTAGAATCGTAGTATAGTTGGGGTTGGAAAGGACCTTAAGATCGTCCAGTTCCAACTCCCCTGCCATGGGCAGAGACACCTCACACTAAACCATGAAACGCAAGCCTTCATCCAACCTGGCCTTGAACACTGCCAGGGATGGAGCATCCACAGCATCCCTGGGCAACCCATTCCAGTGCCTCACCACCCTAACAGTAAAAAATTTCTTCCTTATATCCAGTCTAAACTTCCCCTGTTTAAGTTTGAACGCATTACCCCTTGTCCTGTCACTACAGTCCCTAATGAAGAGTCCCTCCCCAGCATCCCTATAGGCCCCCTTCACATACTGGAAGGCTGCTAGGAGGTCTCCATGCAGCTTCCCTTCTCCAGGCTGAACAGCCCCAACTTTCTCAGCCTATCTTCGTACGGGAGATGCTCAAATCCCCTGATCATCCTCGTGGCCTCCTCTGGACTTGTTCCAACACTTCCATGTCCTTTTTATGTTGAAGACATTAGAACTGCACACAATACTCCAGGTGAGGTCTCATGAGAGCTCAATTTGCTTGGTCAGTTTTAGCATGTGGCATGTAAAAAAAATAATATTTTGATCACTTTGCCAAAAAATGTGTTGTAATACAAATGTGTCCAGAACCTTAATTTGAGCATTCTCTTTCTTTTTTTTAATGTGCAATTAGTTTAGAGTTTTGAGCATGAGAGAGTGAACCTTTTGATTTCATTTGTAGTTTAGTAGTGGCCAAAGTGCATTGGAGGTCATAAAAACACATCAGGATGCAAACATTTATTTTAAGCTATCTTGCTTTTAGGACTTTACAGAGCACATAGAAATGGTGGGTTGTCTTTTTTCATTGCGGAATAATAAGAGCATCTGTAGAGAGGCTAGAACAGAACCATAATGAATCATCTTGAAACTGGACAACAGCATGGATTTCATTATAGAAAGAACCTCAGAGACTTATTTTTATGGCTTAGAGGACAATCTGAAGTAGCCCAGAGACAACATTTATATAGACTCTATTATCCTTAGACTTGACCTAAAAGCTCCATAAGAAGCAAAGTTATTTAAAATAATTTGATTTTTAAGTTATGTCTATAAACTATAACTTCATCATAGGCATTGGCAAAGTGACAAGTACTGTTAGCACTCTCACTGCTGAATATTTTGTAAAACTAGATTTTAATACCAGCACTTCAGTGAATCTGTTACAACTAAACCCTAGGGTGAAAAATCAAATAATCACTGCCTTTGAAGTGATTGATTTATTAATTCCGGCAATCTCCTGGAAATTGGGATAATGGATGTACAGTAACTGTTTTCCAAATCTGAAATAAGTGTCTTCTAAAAAGATAATTTTTTAACTGCTAAAATCATATGTATAGATACTATGAAATCAAAACTTGAGACATTTGCAGCTGGTAAGGAGCAATCAATTGACTGCTGTAGAAGTAGCAGCAGCAGAGGTATATCAAGCCTCCTTATGAAGGATTCCTTACACATTCTTAGGGGTTTTTAACAATCCTTTGGGATTCTCTCTCTTCAGATCATCTTTTCTGTTAAGTTCTGCCAGAGGGTTCAGGCTTCAGAGAACCAGCGTTGCCATCTGGGTCTGCAGAATTCTTTCCCACAAAAGACATTTGAAGGAAATGATTGCCAGCAATAGTGAGAAATTTGCTGTCTCTGATCAAAGCTGTTTCTTGAGACGAGAATTCTTTGGATGAGGATTCATTCTGACATCCCAGGCTACAGCCCGCCCCTGTGAGGCTGCCAGGAGAGCCCAAAGTGCAGCTGCTGATGGGACAGTGATTAATTTGATTGTCACCAGCACGGATCTGAACATCAGGCTTGTTCAGGAGGCACAAAAAAGGAAACTCGGTGCAGTCACTTGGGCTTTGCTGCTAAGAGAGCGAGGGAAGCAGAAAAACAAACCCCAGCACTATTTAAGCCTTCAGCTAGCCGAGCCCCTCCAGCACAGCAGTGTTGTTTGTATTGGTGTGTTGTCACTGGCTGAGTGTGGCATGGTACAACTGGCCTGGGGAGGATCACTGATAATACATGGCTGATCCTTCAATGGGTGTGAAGCCACCATATCTCACCCAGACCACCTAAAAGACAGTGGGATCAATAGCAGGAGTGTGTATGGAGGTGTCCTTCTGCTCCACCAGTCAACCAACTGGTTCTTCATACCACTTTGACTATTTACACTGGCAGACACCATAAAGAGCCCCATGGCAAAACCAGCAGCTTGCAAATGGGACTTTTCAGACAATGATGAGCTATCCTCTGTGCACACCAGTCAGACCCCATGGCCTAGGCAAGAAATCCTACGGGTCAAATGGTCTGCTACTGTCAACTGGGAGTAATTTCCTCTACTATCTGCAGAGGCATGCAGGTGAAATCGTTGCAAGACTGCAACTAATTTGTGGCAACTGCAGTGACGGTACAAAGGATATTGCTATAATTTGAAATGGCTAATACAGACATCTAAAATATTGAATCACAGGACCTGATTCCTTATTATCTTGCTCCTTTTGACACCATTTCAAGCTGCTCCAAAGAGACAGTGCAATGATGCAAAGTCATCTCTCAAACTAATTTGGAGTAATGTTTACTCTTGTTTTGCACATCATTGCTCAAACTGGATGCGATGGAGACACTTTGCCACCACTTCATGCCATCCAACTTTGTAACACAAGGCTACTTGTCCACAGACATATCTGAAAGAATGTGCTGGGTTCAGCTGAGATAGTTAATTTTCTTCACAGTAGCTAGCATGGGGTTATGTCTGGGGTTTGTGCTGGAAACAGTGTTGATAGCATAGGAATGTTTTAGTTACTGTTGGGCAGTGCTTACACCGATCAAGGCCTTTTCTGCTCCTCACACCACCCCACCAGTGAGCAGGCTGGGAGTGCACAAGAACTTGAGAGCGGACACAGCAGTCACACCTGACCGCAGCTGACCAAAGGGATATTCCATACTACATGGCATTGTGCTCAGCATATAAAGCTGACAGAAAAAGAATGAAGAATGGATGCTTGGAGTGACGGCATTTGTCTTCCCAAGTAACAATGCGATGGAACCCTGCTTTCCCCAGGATGGCTGAACACCAGCCTGTCAATGGAAAGTGGTGAATGAATTCCTTGTTTTGCTTTGCTTGCATACACAACTTTTGCTTTACCTGTTAAACTGTCTTTATCTGAATCCTCAGGTTTTCCCACTTTTATCTTCTGATTCTCTCACCCATCCCACTGGGGGACAGTGAGTGAGTGGCTACGTGGTGCTTGGCTGCCAGCTGGGGTTAAACCACAATAAGGAGGTGTCATGCAGGAAGTAAGACAAGGTTTCAAGAGCTTACACTAAAGAATGAAAGACTCCTGAAACCATGTCAATCCAAATCCCAAGATGATATAGTCATATGTACAGTAAATGCTCCTCCTAGTGAACAATCATGCAACATTATCGATGTTTTCAACTGAACTGTTAAAAACAACTGAGTACTGAAGTGCTCAGGATAAAATGTTTGTCAATGGCACCTACTTGGAATGCTCACCTGAGCGAAGGTGAGAGCCTAGCCATTCGGTTAAAACCTAATCTGTGGCAGATTTTTATGCCAGAGGGTGTATTCAAGACAAAAATGGGAAACAGTGCAAGGAGTTGTGAAAGTTATACTGAATTACACATTCTTACAACAAATATGGAAGAAATGTTTTTGCATGGATTATTTCAGTCAACAGGAAAAAAAAATGAAGAAATAATATCATGTTGTAATGAAAATACCTGAAAGAAGGAAACATGAAACCTAGTCTAATCTAACCTGATTTGTTAAATACTGGGATTAATTTCAAGTGCACAAATATATATGTCCCTATGATAGAGCTAGTCAATACATTTATCTTTTTTCTTGTACCTCTGAACAGGAGTTGCCTGCAATTGTTTGCAGGCAAGAAGAGATTGATTGTTTACCTCAGTGGTTCAGATAAGAATTTGGCTTCCTCTTGAAATTCAAAAGGAAAAATATAATGTTGCTTTTGGCAAGTTATTATCAGAAATCAAAAATTATTTTCCAAGTAGTGATTTTCAGAGTTCTTTTCACTGGAAATCTTGGATTTCTCAAAAAGCAATGCTTATACAAGCAATGATGTCTTGAACAAAGACTCTTTAACAGTGCTATGTAAGTTCTCCAATTATTATTTATTCTATTAGAAGGAATTTGGAATTTACAGAAGCTCCATCTCCCCTGGCTGGCACAGTTTTCTTATTAGAAAATAATTCCCTGCCAAAAATGGTTTTGTTTTTATCTGATGATCCAAAGCAGTGCCTTTGATAGAACAGTAAAAGAATTTAATCATTTTTTTATTAAAGTAGTCCAAAATTTGGAAGAGGAAAAAGAAGTAGGCATCCTTGTGATATTTCAAAGATGAAGTATATTGTTATAATAACCAGACACTTGGAGTTTGCTCAAGTTGATACTATTTAAACATTAAGATCTAATTAAATATTTTAATTTTAAAGAAAATCTGTTGGCTGTTTTTCCGAAAGTATGTAAGGCTGCAATGGACAAACCAGGTAGTGGGAATCCTTCCAAGATTCTTTCCTTACACCAGTACCATCTGGGGATTGCAAACCTAGCTGTATGAAAATATTCACAGCTCAAAGTTACAGTCAGTGTCCAGTAATATATAACCATAAATATGGTATTAGATACAAGTTGAAAAGTGTGCATTACCTCCCTACTTTTATTTATTTATGCACGTGGTGTTATGTTTGCATTCTGTCCAGTGGAGTTTGGTAGTGACGCAATGTGGGCTCTCTCCAAAGCCTGAACACCTCCCTAACATCAATAAACAGGCTTACATTTTCCTACAGTCTGGTATCCCACACAAAACACTTAATGAACATGACCTGCCTCACATTAAAATGTCACTCTGAATCACAGCCTCACAGTATGAAGCCAATAAGCTCAAGTTTTACGAAGCTGAAGCCATCCCACAGACAACACTGAGGTTTGGCCAACATAGAAAGTAAAAGTGATCATTGAAGGCTAAGGGTGGAATTTATTATTTCACATTACTGCCATCTTCTATAATAGAAGAATCAAAGACCAAAAATGAAATTCTGTGAGTGGACTGCTAATTCCCAGAATATTGATAAGGGTCCTGTGATCCAAACTGAGCACTTGCACCAGGTTTCACTAGTTATATGAGAAATATAAAGCACATGGCATAACTAAACCAAAGCTCTATTTCTAACCCTACCCTGTTTTTCAGATTAAGCTCTTGCTTCCTTTTCACACGTTCCAGTATATTTCGTTGTACTATGCTTCACGATATACATGATATACATCATGTATATTTTCTCAGTCTACTAAATTGTTTTTCAAGCACAATGCAAACTTCCAAAGTCATTAGACATTTCAGCCTGCATAGGGAGACATAAACAAAGGGAACACAAACACACAGTTGAAAAAGAAGGCAGCATATTCATATATCCTGGTAACACTCAAAAAAGACTTATAAGGTTCAATGGGCTCATTACACTGGACATTAAGCAAATAAAAACGAGACAAACTACTTCCCAAAAGGTTTGCAATCTCAGCAGATATGTGAGGGTTGGAATGAACCGATAAGCTTATCCCCATTTCTCTTCAGTCTTAAAATAATTTGGCTGTGATCTACTTTTTGCTTTGTGTTCAAGAGATTAGAATCACAGGGAAATGGAGCAGATATTTAATTAAACTATTTCCTTTTTTATGTCATCTTCTATTCCTAACCTCCTTCTGTATCTGTCTTCACTGCATAATATTTTAATCTTCATTCTCCTATGTACTTCCTCCTTTCTGGCATATGAAGTTCCTTTCATCCAGGCTCCATCCCTCCATTCCATGGTATCTTTCTAATTCTTTCCTCAATACAGTTAAGCTAATGCGAGTTTAACTGCACTTTATGGAATGATCTGTTTCACAAGTACGGTTCTGTCTTCACCTATAGGTATTTCAATAATGACCAGGTAAGTGCCCAGTAAACAGAAGTTCCACAACATTAGTGACAGATGTTCTAAGCACCTATAGGTAGGTTTTTACTGTCTGGGAAATACCCCTATGTTTGAAAACCCATGGGTTACAGTAAAAATTGCCAGATCAAGCAAAATTAAATGCAAGCTCTGTGAACGGTTTGTTGTTAAAACAAGGGTTGAATTATTTAGCCCAGCCTCAAAAGATTTCCTGCAATAATGGCAGACTATTGCTCTACAGAAAGTTTACAGAGCCATTATTTTCTTGGTCTTGTTCTAAATACATCACAAAACAAAAATACTCTATAAATTACCCTCTTCCAGCATGTTCTTCACAAAGCCAATTCACCTGGAGTGTTCAAATTGCTGTCAATAGAAAGTGATGACGGCGAACTGCAAAACTCCAAGGAGCTATAAGCAGCAACTAGAACCAGATAAGAGCTTCTTTTAGTGGGTAGACGCAACTGAGGAACTGTAGTAGCAGTCTGCAATAACTGTCACTTCTGATCACCATGGGAACCAAACAGAGGTCTACTTTGCAGAAAACAGATCAGCAGTGACTCACCGACTGCTTGGGAAGCATGATTATTGAGAATCACTAGACTTGTGTGGGTGACAAGGAACAATACGCTAGTGATGCCATTTCAACTATAGTCCAACACAGCAGACTCCTCTGTTAGAAATGCAGGATGAAATCAAGTAAATTAGTACTTTGCCTTTGTTTTCATTAGAGACAAATTTCACCTTTAGTTTTTTCTGCAGCTTCAGTCTTGTGTAGACCCTTTGCTATAAGAGGATTTCTCTTTTAGTGAATAAAGTCAAAACTGGGCTTAAACTGGGCTTTACCAGTTCTTCTGCAACCCTCTTAGTGATACATTTAACCCTTGAGTGACACAGACATTTAAAGCTATGTCATTTCCTCTGAGCTACACTGTGATATGCATGGCACAAACAAGATGAGCAGGATCTTTGTCTGGCCTACCCAGATACCGAGAAGTTGAGTCCTTAAGCTCCAGGTTCTACATTAAGAAGAAAGCAAAATAAATGCACTGTCTCATCAGGGTAAGCAAAGGATCAGTTGTCTTCAAGCTGAAATAGTTTGTACTACTAGACCAAAATTTGCACTCCAACAAGATAATTGATTTTCAGCTAATCACAAACTGTAGTTTCAATCCTATGCTTTGATACTCCAGAATTCTTCAAGATTCAGTTGTCCAAGTTACATGAATTCAAGCATATTTTAGGATTGTTAAGGGATCTCAAATTGGAGAGTCTAAGATTATAAATCCTGAAGCCACTGTCTTTGCTAAACTACTTCCACTGGCTCAACAGCTCTGGCTGGAGAAAGAGCGACAACTGCAAAGGAACTGGTATTACAGCCCAAACATTTAAATGTTTCTTCTTTACAAATGGTAATTCAAGATATTTTGACAAAACCAAACTATATTTCTTAAAAATAATTCTGCCATTCGATGTCTCCTTGTGCTCTATTCTCTATTCTCACACTGAACCATCATCTGGGTGCCTAAATATTTTCCAAGGATGGCATCAAATACACAGCTGGCAGCTGGCATATAGGGCTTCTTTTGTGCTCCTTCTCCTAACAGAAACATCCATAGATTGCAAGCCATGTGCTTTTATTAATAAAGGCTTAAGAAATCCTCCTCAGCATAGAGGAATTTTGATGAGCAGAAAATCAGTTCCTTAAGCACAATTTGGCCAGGACAGAATATAGCATCCTGTCATGCTGTTTCTAGATTTGTGGGTCCTTGGGAATACAACAGACAAGAGTCTACTAATCCAAGACAAAGGCATGGCCTTAGCTCTTCAGTTTGATGGGTACAGGTCCACGTGGCATAGGTGAATGTATTATCTATTGCAGAGACTCCAGTCCATAATACTGAAACATTTGTCAGTTGATCAGTAAGCTTTTGAGATGAAAAGATGTGGAGGAACAAAAATATTAAGAAACCACCATACCTCCCACACATTCAGAGGATGAGTCATTAAGAGGCCAACTCTGCAAAGTGCTCCACACTTCTCTGCAGCTCTGAACAGGAAAAATGAAGCAGCAACGTAAACCAAGAAGAAGTACCCTTTGCAACTGTCCCACCACTAACTGCTAGGAGCTATTTCTCTTTCTTTCCTCAGCCCACACATGAAGATTCAGATGTCAGCAGCAGAAAAGTGATGCTCAAATTTAGGCCTGTCCACCTTTGTGATTATTCTTCTCAGCAACTGAAGGATACAAGGGGACAAATAACTGGGAAGATCACTAGCATCTTGTTGTTGGCTCTTTGTTCTGTTGTTGGCCAGCTGAACTACAATGTATCCTAGGTGGTTTTTCTGCTTCAGGAAAGGCAATCATGATCAGGTCAGGCATGGACCTAATTGCTTTGTACTAAATAAACTTGAGCTGTGCAAACCCATTTAGACCACACATAGCACATGTGATGTGGAAGCTATACTGTTATGCTATGGTAAGCAGGTGGGAAGCAAACCTCCATGTTTGTTACTCAGCACTACTTGAGTTCTCATCAGCTTCCCTAGCAAGAACAAGACTCAACAGATGTAATCAACAGAAATTAATTCACACTGAGACATTTTAACAACACTCCTTAATCTCCAATCTGATTGCATCTTGGTTCACTTTTGAAGGTGTCAAGAAAGAGATGCATGTATGTCTT
>JBCJKH010015642.1:0-12249 GCA_039877255.1 Loriculus beryllinus
GCTATGAGGTCTCCATGCAGCCTTCTCTTCTCCAGGCTGAACAGCCCCAACTTTCTCAGCCTGTCCTCATACAGGAGATGCTCCAGTCCCCTCATCATCCTCGTGCCCTCCTCTGCACTCTCTCCAGCAGCTCCATGCCCGCGGGGCAGCAAAGCCGCCAGGTCCCTCCGCAGGCGCTGCTCCCTCTCCCGCCCCGCCGCAGACTCATCCCCGGGCCGGCGGCGCCCTCTGCCGTCTGCACCGCCCGCCGGGGTGAGCCGGGGCCGATCGGCAGCCAGCGGCTTCCCGGAAAGGCTGGCGGGGCTGGCCGGGAGGAGCCCATAGCTCCTCACAGGGATGTCCTCACCTCACCCCTCTTAAAAACAGACCTAGGCGGACAGCATTAACGAGCTGCCACAAGGTAGGGAGGAGGCTCCTGTCTTCCACCCTGCGCTAACGATTCAAAGAAAGTTGTTTCTTGGAAATGGAGTGTCTTAATCATGCTCACAGTGAAGAATTTCCTCCTTATAGCTCATCTAAGTCTTCTCTTTTTCAGTTTAAAGCCACTTGTCCTACCACTACATGCCCGTAAAAAGTCCCTCTCCAGATTTCTTTTAGGTCCATTTAGACACTGGAAGCTGCTTTAAGGTCTCCCCATAGCTTTCTCTTGTACAGTCTGAACATCCCCTACTCTCTCAGTCTGTCTTTATAAGAGAGATTAAAGTAGTTGGTCAGAGTTTGAGCTTCAGGTATACCTGCACAAAACATTTGTTTTAAAGTTCAGTTTACCCTATTTGGTAAGTTCACCAATCTTCATGCCCACATCTCTCACATTGTGTTAACTAACACTCCATGCTGAAGTGAGAAACCAGAGTGCTCTAAATCCACCTGCTTTCTTTCAGCTGCAGTTCCCCCTTTCCTGCAGTTACCAACAGGCACCATCAGCCAGACCACTGAAAACAAGTAACTTCCTTTTACTAAAGCAAAACTCAGCCTTTTCATCTATCAGTCTGCTTAAAACAGAAGGTGTCCATAGGCAAGTTCATGGTGAAAAGGCAGAAAGCAAGACCAAGCAAACACAAAAGACAATAACCCTAAACTGCTTCATTCTTACCTGCTTTCTTAGGATCTAGTTCTCTGAGGAGAGGTCTCTCTTGACAGAGGAAATTGCAGTAATTGCAGATATTAACCCAAAAGGCCCAATGCCTTTCATAAAACAGCACAATCAGAAACTGAAAAATAACACAAACAAAAAAACCCCAACAAAAACCAAAACATCCTAAGTCTCGCTCACTCCCCACCTTCTATGTACTCTGCCAGCATAGAAAAGGAGATGCAAATCACCTGGGAAGCCTGTAAAAATCACAGCTGCAGGGAACTTTCTCACATGATTGAGCTATAAAAGTCTCACTTTGCAGAAGAAAGTGTTTCCAGCTGTGCTTGGAGCAAGTCACAAGCTTAAATGGGCACTACTGTTCTGTGGCAATTTTGTTCTGCTATGACCATGATAGGCCTTTTGCAGTAGGGGAACAAGTCAAAATATCCTTTAGAGTTGTCCAGATTTGCAAGCAGAGATCCCTCCACATCCACTGCTCCTGTGTAAGGTCTTTCTTGATGCAACAGCTACTGGAACTTAGCTGGTACAAAAAGAGACCAGAGCATGCAGGAATTTTCTGTGACAAGCGCCATATGTAAGGTGGCACCACAACCTGCCCTGCTGCTTCCAGGCAAGTCTTTTGAAGTAAGAGGGTTACAGTTTCTTCCAGATGAACAGAAACACTGTCCAAAGCTAGAGAGAGAATGAGAAGTAATAATCCCAGAACAGCAGGTTGCAACTAAGCAGGCATCATAATGCTCCTTAAAATGTCAGTTATAGAAGTTTGGGCTTGTGGTTTTGTTTTGTTTTGGTTTTTTTTTTTTTTTTTGTTTTTTTTTTTTTTTCCTAGCTGAAAAACTGGGGTCAATAATGCTTGATAAAGTATTTTGTCTGTAACCTTTCAGCATTGATAGGAAAGTAGCCTCCTTGTTTGAGAAGCTATAGTCCGCAATAGCTTAATACCTCTGTTACAGACCTACCTGAGAGGGAGACATTCGTCTCTTGTTCTACCCTTCCTTCTCTTTGCATCACTTCACAGCCACCCTGTTATATGTGCATATCCTTTTCCAGTTTTTGTCTCCTTTAAAGCATCTCCCTTTCAATTCAGATGCTGCTCCTCCACACCACCACCTTTGCTTTGCTCCCATTGAAAAGTTGTCCTTTCTTTCACACAAAACTTGCTACATCTCCTTCTATCTGCCTCTTCCATCTTGGTTGTTTCAAGCCTCTCTGTTTTCAATTCCCCTCCACTCCTACTCTCTCTGCAATGCTTGTGGAATTAAAATACATGGGGCGTGAGTTATCTAATTCTGAGGTGAAGGGCACTCCGGTTTAAGACATCAGTTAATTAGATTTTAGTCAGACGAGGGCAGTGTTACAAAACATGTTGGTTCTCAGTGCCACACTTCACTGCTGGTCCTCCCAGTACAACTACCTATGTCTCAGGTTTGCATTCTGTAATTATCTAGGCTGGAAAGAAATAAGCTGAGGGGAAAAAAATGAAATAAAAGAGAAGATGAGAGATTTATGCCAAATCATCTCAGAAACACCGTTTAAAGCAAGGCCACACTGACATTTCTGCAGAGGAGAAATGCTGTGACCAGGGAATGAGCAGCAAAGGACAGGAAAAATTTTTCAAGCAGATCTTCTATGCCAAAGGCAACATATTCCTGCAGCCCAAGATCTGTGCACTTCTTTTTAATCCTGAAATTTGTAATTGAATTGATTTGTCCGCTAACATGCATTAGAGTTTCTCTGTGTATACGTGTCCTGGTTTTGGCTGGGATAGAGTTAATTCTCTTCCTAGTAGCTGGTACAATGCTGTGTTTTAGACTTAGTGTGAAAACAGTGGATGTTGGTAACACACCGATGCTTCAGTTATTTCTAAGTAGCACTTACCCAGATCAAGGACTTTTCAGTCTCTCATGCTCTGTCAGTGAGCAGGGGCACAAGAAGCTGGGAGGGAGCAGAGACAGGACACCTGACTCAAACAAGCCAAAAGGATATTGTATACCACATCACATCATGCCCAGTATATAAACTAGGTGGAAGTTACCCTGAAGAGACTGATTGCTGCTCAGGTTGGGCTGGGTATCAGTTAGTGAGTGATGAGAAATTACATTGTGCATCACTTGGGTTTCTTGGGGTTTATTCCTTTCTGCAGAGCAGGAAGCAGTGTTGCAGATGAGGTGATCTTTTCTCTGTTGCAGTCAGACACACACAAAGGGCAGAGCACAGCTTTCTGTCATCTGTTGGGACCACTGAGCATCAGTGTGGCTTAGTCCATGGTATTCCTTGCACCACTAGCTGAGCTGGTATGTCATGATTAGCTGATTTAATAAATAGCTGGGCCTCTTAGATAAAACCTGTAATCTTCTTCATTCTCTGTTTTATCTCTATGCCTGTGCTTTAAAATTCATTGCCAAGCCAGGAAAGCAACTGGTGCTTGAGTTTTTAGCAGTTGCTTGACCAGTTTATCTTAATGTCAAACTTCATCTCAGTGTGCCTTTTCTTCCATAATAGCAGCCACTAAATTATCTCCCAGGAATTCAAATACCTTAGCGTATAAAAGGTATGTGATTAATACTAACACAAGTACAAAATGACATAACATAATTGTTAATTTGAGGAATTTTTACTTAATAGTTTACCCGCAGGCAGAAAGTGGTATCTTTAAATTACAAATAGGCAATTGGTTAATAGTATCTCCTCTGTGAAATATTGTATTGAGATAATTTCTCAGTTATTTGTTGGGTGGTGCCATTTGCACTGGCTTCAAAGGCTGTCCAGCGTCTCTGCAGTTGCTAGGGAACAGCTCCACAGCTCAGAAGAGAGCAGCCCTCATCATTGTTCTGCTGTCATTCACCTGCACGGTGACATCATTTGGGGTTTGTAAACATTTATGCAGATTGTGTCCTTTCAGACCAGCATTTGAGTACTGATTGAATACTGTTTGGTCTGCAGACTGCCTTCAGGGTATGTACATCAAGCAAATAAAAATGAACCTGGTCTGGATGCAAAGTCCTGAAGTGATGTTGAAACTCCTACACTTTCCAGCTTCTAGGCATGTGAGATTTTACACACCTCCTCAACTTCATCTGCTTTAAGCCAATACTACGGTATTTCTTTGGAAGTCCCAGGAAAGAGATTTTGCTACTGATCCTTCCTGCAACTCTCCTCTGGGCTTTCTTTAAATGTGCTTGATCAGTTCGAGAGATGTCATAGAATCATAGAATCATAGAATAGTTAGGGTTGAAAAGGACTTTAAGATCATCTAGTTCCAACCCCTCTGCCATGTCAAATGCAAACTTTCAGCTTTATCACCTATAAAGCAGGTAGGAAGGATTCCTTTTCCCATTTGCAGGCAATGCTCTCATTTATACTTCTAGAGTGTGTTTATATTTTTCACAAAAGAATGGCATTCTTTTTTTCACAAAAGAAAGGCATTGAACAATGCTCAGCTTTTGAGCCCCTGTAGACCTAGAAGTCTTTTCTACAGAATTTTCCACCATTTTGGCAATGGACCACTAAAAACTGCTGGTGGTGCAGGGGTGTCCAAGCCAGTTTTTACTCCCACTCTGCTGCAGTAGATTTATTGAGATTAAAATATTTTATTGACTTACCTACAGAAATGTAATCAAATAAATAGTTAACAGTAATGAAAATATCAAATGAAATTGTCAAAATAAGGCAATGCTGTACCTCTGCCTGCTACCCTAAAGCAGGATATTACCCTTAAAAAAGAAGAAAATAAGAAAACTGCGTAATTTTAAATGGATTTTGAAAGCTTTACTCAGATTAGGACAGAAAGCCAAAAGAAGGGAATTAGCCCCAAATGCAGGTGTCTTTAGTTCACATTATTGACTAAGATTCTGCTATACAATGAACAGTATTGTGAGGGCAATTCATCTTATCCTAATGTAGAAGTTTAGCTCACATGGAGTCATCTACACTCCAGGAACTTAAATTTAGGCATGTGTATCTGCAATCATGTCCTACTCCTGACATTCTTTCTATCTATATCTACCTGATTTCTTTCCACAAAGCCTGTTCCACAGTCACAGAAGGGGGAAATGAGACTGACTTGTCATGCGGAAGATCTCAGACTTGCTGAGTTGAAAGGTGGGATTCTCGTTCCTAAAATATAATGCTAATTCCCTGAGAATGTCAGGCAGACGAAGCTAGCACCAAGCCAGGAAAACCAGAAAAACAGTTGGTGTGTTTTTATTTATATACATACCACCCCCATTCTTCCCACTGAAGACCCTTCTTTTGTTCAGATCTGGAGCAATCTCCAATGCAGATGCAAAGGGATGCAGTGTGAAGGCAAGGGAAAAGGTGGAGAAGTGTAAATCCCCAGTGAACCCTTTTTGTCTGATTAGTGTTACTGGGAAAGGAAAGAAAGTGGAGGAAACAGGCTGTGTAGGTTGAAGGAGGAAGCAGGACTTATCACCTATTTTTAATTCCATCAATCATTAGCTAAGGGACTATAGGAGCTCTCCAAAGTCACAGAAAGAAGGAAAACATGTGCCCCAACGTAGTTATGTCTCCAAAGTGCATGGATATGGCTTCACACCAGCTGGGCAGAGCTGCTCCACCCTCCCACCCCATCCCCCCGATATTTCTATATTATTATATATTTATAATTAATACGTGCATCTATTTTTATAGCTAACCTGCAGTTTAAGATAGTATGTTTTACTGATTCTTATGCTTCAGAGATTATTAACTGTGCAATTTGTTCTCCTAGTTGTGACCTGGAAAGTGAGCAGAAAAATGGAGTAGACCCAAAAAGAGCAATGCCAACAGTGTAAACACATGTGACAAATTATAGCAAGTTATCTCTACACATTTTTACCCATTCTTGGTCACATTGACTTAGATTAAAATACGGGGGGAAGCAATGCTTGATGAATATCCTGTCTGCTTGTGAGAGAACACTGTTTGTACCATATTTCTAGATGACAGCTGATGACATACATTTGGTCGAGCAGTAAGTGCTTGTTGATAGATTGCAAACATGCTGGTGCAATGCAAACACCACAGCACAGAGGAGTTACATTTGTGTGTGACATACACATTGTTAGCCCAAGTGAGGCCACATTTCTTCACTCTCCCTTTTTTTGCCAGAAGACCTAGCTGCTCCTTATTTGTATAAAAGATAATCTACTTTTACCATCTTGGTTGGGATACTGTATTTATTGTATTGATCCTCACAAAACAAGGCAAGAAGATACTGTCTGCTCTCATTTAATTAGCTGAGAGAAAGAAGACAAGAAAAAAGTGAGGTCAAGTCTTGTAGAGCCAAAGTACTCAAATTCAGACTTTTAATGCCACTGAAGCCGCTCCAGGCCTCCATCAGCTGCCATCTATCTCTCTGTACCTCTTAGCTGTGTCACCTGGAGCCTTCAGTCATACTGAACTGCAGACTCGCCTAGGGGCTGTCCACTGCCAGGCTCATGCATCCCCAGCATGTGCTCCCTGGGTCAGGTAGTCAGATCCAGAAAGCAGGTACCGCCAGTTGGTGAGATAGGCTGCAGGCTGGGGAACACTAGCTGGGACATGGACAGGAAGAAAGATTGCAATCTACCTCCTGTCTGACTTGTGGCTGTAACTTGAATGTGAATCTTTCCTATGCCAGTATGGTGATTACTCCACAGGTATGAAGGGTGCCCATATTCATATCAGTGACCTTCTTTAGGGACATGTTTACCCTCATGCCCAGTATTTCTTTCCATTAGACTCCTGCAGAGTCCATAAGACACTGTACCTACATTCCTTCCTGGTTTCCTATTAAAATGAAGACAAGTGGAAAGGAGAAGAGAAAGCTCAGGCTACACCTTAAACCCCTATGAAAGAGTACCTCGGCATACACACCCATTCATAGGGATGTCTCCAAATACACAGTCCCATGTTTCCCATTTATATTTGTAAAGTCCATCTGAATACATTATTTCCTCCTAGTAACCGTTTCCTCAAGCCCTTCATTTAAAATGCTTCCTGTATGTTAAATTGGTTCTGTGTAACTTAAACTCCTGGAGAGTCCCAAAGCCCAGCACATGACAGGCACAGTTGACTAGCTACATGGCAAAGCCGACAGGGTTGTGCAACTACTAATTATAAGATTAAAAAATAAAAGCACTCTAGTAGCAAACCAGCACAATGGAAATATTAACAGTCAAAGTTTAGACTTACTTATATTAAGAGGCACTAAAGGGCACTTTCAACTCAGCTTTATGTTTAACGGTTAATAACCTTTATCACGTTATGGTAATTCCTCAGGCAACAAAGCATATGTGAAAAACATATTCCCTTTCTTATGACTGTGAAAGTACATGTTATAACATCAAACTTCAAACAAAATTACTGCATTGTGTGTATAAGTTAATATGGAAAATAATTCTACTATAATTAGGTTTTTGTTTATAACTTCATGCCCCAACCAGGCTGCTAGGTATATTGCCTTCTTCATTAAATTAATTTGGACAGAAAACTGAACAGGAAAATGAGCTCTGGAGAGACCATATGCTAAAACAAGATCTGCTTTGATCTTTAAAAAATGAAATAAATTAAAGAGTCATGGAGGAATAAATAGACCTGATAATCTTCCTGAAACTCAGGTTAGGCTTTCTTCCTCTTATTACACTCCACAGATACGTCCTTGCACCAAGCTTGCAAATAACTCCTGCCCAGGCCTTCAGTACTCTTTTCTCTTGCCTTAGAAGTGTTTAAAATCTGTGATCATTTGGCTACATTAATGAACAAAAGTGAAACAACATTTGGACATCCCAGAATACAGGAAGAATCACTAGGACCACAAAATAAGTGAGGCTGGAAAGGAGGTCTTAAGTATTACCTGCTGCTTATAGGAGGATCAGTTAGCTCAGGTTGCTCAGGGCTTGTACAACTGAGGTTTCAGAATATCCAAGGATGGGGATCCCATGACCTCTCTGGGTCTCAGTCTAACCAGCCTGGTGGTGATATTTTCTTTCCCTAGTATCTAATCAGAGTATCCCATGTTTTAATATGTGCCCATTGCCACTTGTCCTGTCACCATGCACTTCTGAGAAGAGCCTGGTTCCATCGTCTTTGCTACCTCCCATTTGCTAGGTCCAGTCACTGATAAATTCCCCTTTTCAGGGGGAATTTCTCTTTTTCAGGCTGAGCAGTCCCAGGTCCCTCTGCCTCGGACAGTGCTCCAGCCCCTGACCATTTTGGTGACCCTGTGCTGAACTTCCTCCTGTAAGTCCATAACTTTCTTGTACTGGGAGCCTCAGAATAGCCACAGCATTCAAGATTGGCTTCACTAGTGCTGAGAAGAGGCGAGGATCACCTCCTTGGTCTTTCCAGCTACACCCTTGCCAAAGTCCCTCTGAATAGTAGCCCCGACCTTCAGCATTATTGACTGCTCCTGCAGTGGAAACTTACATTGCCCTCTCTCCAATTGCCTTCACCATTAATAAAGGCATAAAACACCACTGGTTCTAGTATTGATCCCTAAGGTACACTGCTGGTAATTAGTCACTAGTTGGACTTTGTACCACTCGTGGATTACAAACAACTCTCTGAGCCCAGCAGTTTGGCCAATTTTCCACACACTTTATCTTCCACTTACCCAGTCCATATCTCACTAGTTGGGCAATAAGGATGTTGAAGAATACAGTGCTAAAGGCCTTGCTGGAGTCAAGGAATGCGATTTCCACTTCTCTCCTTTCATCCATAGAGCCAGTCGTATCATCATAGGTGTTCAGGCTGGAAGGGCATGATTTGCCCTTGGTAAATCTATGTTGGCTCTTCCAAACCAACTTCTTGTCCCTTCTGTGTTTGGAAATATCTTGTAAGAGGATTTGCTGTGTGAATCTCCAGTTACTGAGTTGGGGCTGACCAACCTCTAGCTCCCCAGGTCCTCCTTCTTGACCTTAGGGATGGGTGTGATATTTGCCTTTTTTCAGTCTCAGGAACCTCACTTTTATGGTAAAGGCTCTTGGGAAAAGGCACAGAAGTCTGCATTTCCAGGTATGTACAAAGCTAACAAATGACATTTTACTCATTCTGCCTTTTAAACCAAAAAGAATACCACGTGGCTATACCATTTATTCTCCTTACTTGGTGTTAACAAGGTGATTGACAGATTTGGCTATGTTCCTGGAAAACAAAACAGTGGGCAGCTACTAAGAATCTGCGAGCCAGCCCATCTCCGTCTCCACTGAGACTCAGTAGACATTTATACTTTTAGTACCTTTGGAAGGGAGGAGCTTGTCCTGTTGTCACATAAGCAGGAGAGCAATGCCTGGTGCAAAAAAAGACCAGGGAATTCAGCAGGATTACTCAGCACAGTTACTCATGTATATCAAATTTTCCAGTTCTGGCCTTATAATCCTAGTAAGTTTTTGATCGTGTTATTAATCATAGGTTTTGGGAGTAGCAGGAAGTCCAAGTTAGATCTCCTCCTCCAAAAATCTCCTTTCACTGTTCTCTCACAAACCCTTAAGCTAAAGCAAACACTCCTTCCAATATTGCCTACAGTTGTTATTATTCTGATACTTGTGATTCATTCAGTTTACTCATGCAATAGCATGCACATGAATTTGAAATGTAAATGTGCTAATCTTATAAAAACTATTGCTTGATAATTTAAGGACTTATGGCCAAACAAAGATCTACAACAGCAGGAATGGTTCTCTGCACTGTTCTTTATGTGTACAGTTCAATTTTAAAATAACCACAAATACTGGATATAACAATGAAAGTAAAAATGAATAATGACTAAGAAGAGTCACACCTTCTCACTGTTGTTTTGATCATTAATTTCTATTTAATGTCAGGAGTTATGTGGAGGCAAACCCACATGTGTTCATCCTTTCAATTTTCTTTAGCACAATATCAGCTTTAACAAGGCATACAGTACAAGGTATGCGGTACAATTACATATATTTTTTTCACCTTTATGCGGAAAGCTCTTTCCCCAGGTAGTATTGAACAACTAGAGTAGCACTAATTTTTTTCACTAAGCCCACACAGCTTTTTTCTTCAGAAACATGGATCTGTCTGTGTGTTTATGTAGATCTTGGTACTGGTAAGTCAAGCATCCAAGCCATAAATTTTAGGAAGAAAAAAAATAGAGAAAAAAACATGGTGCTTATTTCAGTATTTAGGAATTATCTAAATTCTATTAAAAAATATATATATTTCCCAGTTACCCGGTTGGGGTTTGGATTAAAGGGGAAGATTGGACATTCTGAAAGTCTTGTTCCTGAGAGCTGAATCAATTTTAAGGATTTTGGCCAGAAAGCTAAGGGTGGATAGAGAAAGATAAATGAAACTGAAGTTCTTAATTTTGCAAATTATGTCCTTCCTTGTAGCAGTTAAATGAAAACACTTTTCTGAAGAATACTTAAATCTTGTAAATAGCCTGATTTTTTTGTTATGGCTTTAATTAAGCCATCTTTCCTCTGGATCATTAATCTAACCCCTTCCATTTCCAATTCCACTTTAAGTCAAGCTTGGTGTGTGAAGACACATTGTTGTGTCTTCAACAATGATTTTGGTTTGAGCACCTGCGGATTTTTGGCTATGTTCATGATATGAAACATAAAGCCATCTGTTTTTGATACACCACCTATACAAGCTTAACATAACCTGAAGCAATGCAGTGACTGTACAATCTCACCATGCCCTGAAGGTCCCCCAGGAGACCTTTCAGAGGAATGTTTGGGACCTTATCTATACTGTGACGAAATGCCTGAGGTTAGAAAGGAGAGGTCTCTCGGGGTTCACTTTATTGCCCTCTGCATTCCCCACCTACCACCACCAAAGCAGCTCTCACTGCAGCAAGAGTTGCCTAAGTGGAGGGTGCCTGGGGGCAGCATCCCCAGCAAGGGGCCCTTGGCTCAGAGCCTTTGTTTGTTCTTAGAAACTTCAGTTCTTAAAACCGATAGCCGGGGCCACGTTGCAAGTAGGTATTAACTGTACTTCACCTGTGTTGCAATCAAGGCCAAAAATGTGCCTTTGCAATCTTAAACTTGTGCTTTTAAGCAACATGTTCCACTGGATTAACTTCGAGAGGAAACAGTCGGTTATAAGCGATGCATGCTTATCCACACTGAGCTATGTGAGGTCAGCGCTTGTTGATAAGGATGAAGGTACCTTGTCTTCCTTTTTAAATGAAAAAACAAACTGGATTTTGAAGGACCTGGCTATTGCTATTCATTTTCAATACAGGAATTTTTGTCATTTCAACAAAGTAAAAAGCTGATTGCTCATTTTAGTTATATAGCTGATCATGTGAATAATCTCTAATATTGAATATTAAAATCTTTTAATACAGTGATAAAACTGCACTTGGCTGAAGTTCACAACAAAATGCAAGTGAAAAGGGTTCTGAAACTCTCTCTTACTGACAACACACTCGGAGAGAAGGTTTCCACTTTTTCTTGTGTTAATAAGTGGGGTTTTCTTACTGAAATATATTTTTAGAAGGACCCAAAGGGAACAATGTAATGGTCTTTCAAATTTAAGATCAGGAAAACATGGCAGGAAGAGAAACAGCTGAAGCAAAAGAAGAGGAAAGCATCTATGTTGGTTTTGCTGGAAAAACAACAGGTGGATGTGGATCACACTGCCAGGCACACATGAAAGTGAGGCAGGTGTTTGGGTCAGCAAAGCCTCATTTCTTATGGTAGATTTTGTCAAGAAAAAGGGATGGAAGAAAGCAGCTGCTACCAAACAGAAAGTGTGTACAAGGAAGCCTCTTTTTTTGAAGAGATCAACCAGGATGGGCAAATAAAGAAGGGAAGAGGGGGGCAGGTAGACAGTGCCCAATAGCAAACTAAATCAGATCCGCTGGTGAATGAAAAGCTGTAGCTTGTACCCACTGATTATTACAGTATATAGTACTTTTTCTAAAGCCATAACTTCTCAATTTATGTTACTCCCTTTTCAGTTCACTTGCTTGCATGGCCCTGAAGGCCCCAAACATACAGAAATCCCTGCCTTTTTTTTGTTTTTTAATAAAAAACCTTTGTAGTCCACTTTTTGACCCTTTGTTAACCAGTGAAAGTCTCAATCCACAAGCTATATATAGCACATTATTCCAGTGTTTCTCAATGGCTTGAGAGAACTGCTGACCATGAGGCTTAATACTCAAATTAGCAGCAGTGCTGGTCAAAGGATGG
>JBCJKH010015644.1:0-13593 GCA_039877255.1 Loriculus beryllinus
TCTCCCCCTCCTCCCCCTCCCCCCCCCCCCCCCCCCCCCCCCCCCCCCCCCCCCCCCCCCAACAAAACCCTAATTTTCCCATAGCATTCTGCATGTGACTGCAGCAACAACTGAGTGAACAGAGAAAGGTGATGGGATAAGGCACTGGAAATACTTGAACAGAACTGCCAATAGCCAATTTAACACCTGCGTAACCTCATGCCACTGAATTCTATTTTGCTTTTATTTATCTATTAACAGCTAAGAATTATTGTGTGTAGAGATCTCTCATCACATGGATTTTGAGCTAAGGATAGAATGGAGATGGCAGCCTACTGTAGGTTACTAAACCTACTTAAGCACAGACATGCCATTCTGACTAGAGTCAGCGCCAAATGATTTAAGATTTCAGTGGCTGCTTCTATGATAGAGCCAGTTTTGTTTTCCTGGGAAATTACCTTAAGCAATCCCACATTTTATCCCATTTTTAAACTGTATTATGACTACTGTTCCTATATGCTAAACTGAAAAGGCAGAGAAATTAATTACAGGTCCACACCAGTAAATATTCCTGTGATTTTTCTCAACAGAAAGACCGCAACATAGCTTAACTATCCTTAGGAAAGTTACATCCTGTGTTTCTACACGCAACACATCAATTCAAAATAGATGGGCTTATTTGGTTTTTTTCTTCTTCACAGGACAGATTCTGATCTAAGCTTGCTTTTATTGCCTTCCTTTGTCTCTTGCCCAAATTAAATCCACAACAGCAGAAGCAAAGCAGTAAATTTAAGAGTAGGGCCCACCCAATCCATATATGCACAAAACACAGCTCTTACTTAAGTTAGCTTCTTAAACCTCGCTTCCATCACTATGCAAAGCAATGCATTTATCTGCCTTGGTAACTGCTTGAGCAGTTTTGAAAGACATGACAATACTATAATTCAGTAAGCAGTACCTGCTATCTGAACTGTAATTTCCAGATTTTAAAACGTAGATACAAAGAAGTCTGTTGAAGTGTTTATCATCTACTTTAATAATTAAAAAGAATTAATAATAGTTGGATTCCTACTAGATTTTATTGGGTGTTGCACCCTATACTGCAAGATGAACAGTTTAGTCTATTTTATTAAGTAACTACAGAAGATTACATCCTGACAGTAACAACAAACTGTTCAGGCTTGTATATTTACAAGATACCCACTCACCCATTTCCACACACACACACACACATAGACATCTTGCACCCTTTTAAAAGGCTGGATAATACCATTACAACCCAATACGAGTCAGATACTTGTTTTCAAAACAGGTGTTTAAGCTAAATGATTATACCACTTCAATCACGTGCCAAGCCCCTTTTTATAAATATTTACCTGGTCCACATAAATTCCATAGGTAACGGATTTGCATCAGCATTACATCTGAGCTGAACATTCTCTCTTCCAATGAACCAGTTTCCATCATAGCCAGTAACTGAAACTTCTGGGGCATCTGACAAAATAAAATACGTAACCTATCAAGAATCACAATGTTTTCGTTAAACATGAACTGTGTGACATGCTCAGCTCAGTGGAGCAGAAGATGCTTTCTGTTTTGGTCACTTGGCTTGCTGGGGAAGTAGTTTGGTTGGGGCTTTCTTTTGGGGTGGTGTTGGGGGTTTTTCGTTGGTTGTTCTGGGGGTTTTGTTTAGATTGGTTTTTAATCTGAAAGCCAACAACAAAACACCAATACTGTTCCCAACTACAGTACAATTTGCAGCAGCAGAACAGGTAGGGAATAATAAGTTGTTTCAATCTGTGCAACTGTTCCAACTGTGTTTTCCACAAGCATACAGCACTCTGGGGAAGTGAAAGGCCTTCAGAAGAATCAGTTTAATAGGGGTTTTGTTTGGACATGAGGAGTAGTAATTTAGAGCTACTTCTCCCTAACAAGATACAGCAAACCATCAGAGTCAGCATTTTGAGAAGGCAGGTAATTAAGAAATCAAAGAGTTCACAGATGCCAGTTAAAAAGGTTAACAGTTACTCACTGGCATCATAATGCAGAATTATGTTATGGCTCTAAAAAGCAAGGAAGCTACTTTAGATAAGCCTGAGAGACCTAGCTGAAATATTCCATGACTCAGAACCCAGAGAACAGAACTACCAGTGTGATTTGGTATAAACTCCTATGTAGAGATAGACTAGTTGTAAAATCTGTAAGGATAAGGGAGGGACTGAAGGAAGACTAAAGAACAAAGATGTATGATCTCTGCTTCTTGCTGCTTTGCTGCTGACTACACAATTCTGTCAGAAGTTATGAAACATGCCTTAGCACTCAGTTCAAAGTAAGTTTAAAATCAACTTACCCCCTCATTTCACTTTAAATATGGAACTTGATTCTCTTACATAGTTTGAGACAATAATGTAAATAATGAATGTTTGCTTCTGTTTCTGTATCAATGTCACTTCAATCTACAACTTAAACACTGAAAACTCAAGCAGCACTACTCACTATTTTATGCCCAAATAAGTGATTATTTAACAAACAGAGAAAACCCAAACCTACATGATATTCTACTCAAACCAAAATAGCAGAGTTAATTCTTTTCCAGCCACTAAATTTCTTCCAATTGGAATGACAGACTTCTGCGAGTTAAGGATTTTAAAGCAGCACACAGCTGAGACCAGATACCAAGAAAGAAGAATTTACAAATAGGTCATTTTGGTAACACATGCATTATCTAACAAAAACCTGATCAATGGCTTAAAGCTTATTTATCTTAACTGATTTTAGCTAAGCAGCATTGTAAGCCACCTAACTTTGTATTCATGTGTTCTAAAGCCACAAATTGGCTAAACAAGCCCAGTGCAGGTTTGAATTACTTAAGCAATCTGAAGCTGAACAAGTGTTAGGACATTATATACTATGTTCTTGTTTCCTTAAGCAAATTAGAGTGGAAAAAACATTAACAATTTGAAAATATCTTACTGATCCCCATAAGACCTACTCTCAATTTATCTCCAACATCAATCTTCATTACTACTGCTCAAACCATAAGACATTATAAGCAGTTTACAGATAAATTAGTTTGTTATTTTGTCTGCAATCTTTTCAATGTTAAGTATAACTGTGAATTCTGTTTACCCTTCAGCCAATATCCAAAATAAACAGTAGAAACAATGGTATTCCAGCTTTGTGCCTACATTTTTAACTATTTTTTACCAGGCATCTTAGGTTTCTGCTCCTACCTGACCTACCTCCTTCCACCTGCTTTCCTACACAGCTTAACTTTCTTCTTTCTTTCTTTATACTAAGTGCTCCACTTCTGTGGAAGGCATACAGCAAACAAGAGGGTGGTTACAGGATATATACCAAGCCGTTATTACCTTAGAGAATACTTACACTGTATGTCCAATACTTGCGGGTATCTTATCTCCTTTTCCAAAGCAGGATGCCTCACAACACAAGTTATACGTCTTCCTCTTGCAAATCGTGTAGGGATAATCATGTAGTGACTTACAACTGTCACCGTTTCATTTGGAAACAAAGTAGAGCTGGATTCCATTTCACCAAGACCTCCTTCCCAGTCAATCTCTGCAGCAGGTTTCCCAGTGGCTGCTGTACAAGTGGCTGCTACAGTCCTATTTGCACCATCTATTAGAGGGTTTGGTCCTTTCGTTAAGCTCACAACAGGTTCAACTAGGGAGGGGAAAAACAGTAAGTTTAAACAAGACTCCACATCTTCAATAAAATTAATCCATTTGCAAAAGTCCACTCTAATTAGATATCCTAGAAATAAGATTATGTCATACACCAGAGATAACTCTACAAAGCGTTGGCCTTCTGATACAGTTCACCTTTGTCCACAATAAAGTTTCATGCTGTTCATTCACTACAGTTAATGCACTGACAGCATTACACTGTATGTATTAATCTATACTACTAGGTTTGGGTCATTTCAAAGTTAAAACACTGAATCAAGGAACACCTGACATTAAGAATTTAAGCTCCTGTTATCAGTACAATATAAACTGATTCCACACTGAAAAGGACATTTAACCTCAAACAAAGTATTATACATACACATATATAAAACCAAATATGTACAAATAAATACACAGATAAGACAAATCATAAAATTTGTATGGTTTTGATATACAAATAATTTTTTCTATATATACATATAATCCTGTCTATATATATATATATATACATATATATATACATATATTCTGGGAAATAAATCCCTAGAGAAGCAAGAAATTTTAACTTAATACTATGTCCAAGACTCAAGAGAAGGACCTGACCTTCTTGCAAATCCATTGCTCACCCTTGTAAATTCTGAGGGCTTAAGGAATACAATTACTTCTAAAATGAAGTTGGATTCCTGATGTACAAGTCTGCTGTTGAGGGCCATAGAATGAAAAGCTTTTTTAAATGAAGATTCCTCCTTAAACAAGCAATCTGTTTCAGCCCTGCGCAAGCCATTTACCAGTTGCAGCCTAAATCAGAAATACCCTGTGGTGCTCCAGATACAAACCAAGGATGGCTCATTTCTATTATCAGTATTAATATTACTGTATCAGTATCAGTATTACTGCTCCCCAGTAGTGTACCAGCCTATTACATGATCCTTGTCTTTCAATCTAATAAGGCTGAGCCCTCTGAAATGAAATGACTACAAACCACAATGCTTTACAGTCCATCACAGTGGACTAGCCCTCACCAATTACAAATCAGACAACTCTCACAACTTTTGTGGCCTTCAGCATCATATAAGGAGAAATTTAGTTCATACATTTTTTCCAAGAAGCTGAAATCTCAAAATACCGTAGAATTCACAACACCTGGGAAGATAATTCAACTACCTATACTTTCAAGAGGTACCTAGGTAGCAAATACATTCAGTCTGTGCGAATTCAGCGCCTGAATCAAATTTTGGTTGTTTACTGCTCAGTCTCTGAACATTACTCACATGAGTAAAATCATTCATTATTTGCTCAATAAAAAGAAAGGTAACTGCTAAATGAATAACCTTATGAAAATCAGTGTTTTCTGTTCTATACCTGGAAGCGCTTATAGAACATACCTCATTACTAAACTGAAGGTTGGTTGCGCAGATCCTGAGTCTCGATCATTCTCTGTTTTGTTTCTCTGAATGCCTACCTTCTGTGATTGGTTAGTGACCTTACTGCAAAAACACACCAACAGCAGGGTTTTCCTACAAAGTTCTACACTTACTCTTCTAGATCTAAAACATCTCTAACAGAGCTTCTTTCAACATTTTATTCCCTGCTAGCAACAACTAAACCTTTCTGCAATGAGCTTCAATATTTCATCTGACGTACATATGTCCTCCATCAAATTGAAAAAAGCCTTTAAAACCTGCTGTGAAGAACTTGATATTACATAGTTTAGTAATTTAACCCCCAGTTTGTTTTCCCTGATTTAATATAAACATTACCGCCTTGTTCCCCTCAAATCAATAGCTTCTGCAATATTACAAGATGCAGAAGTATGCGCACAAATTCACGTCATCTTACAAGCATAATGATACAATTTTTTGCTGCATCTCCCCACATCCGAGACCCGCATCACAGTGAAATCAGTTAAGAATAGCAGCTATCACTATTTTTCCAAGCCCGAACTTATAAACCCAAATCACTTCACTGGAAACGAAGTCTCATTTCCCTTACTCCTTTAACTAAAAATTAACAAAAAAAAAAAACAAAACAAAACAACCCACCAGAAGTATATTATTCCAGAATTTTTCCTTTACCCCTCTGCAAAGGGACACATAAAGCACCAAGTCTTAACTAAGGTAGCAGAGATCTTCAGAGTCAAAGTAGAACACTTGGTATGCTGCTTCACTTATCATACTTGGAGACATGCTCTTTTAAAAGCATTAAATAACAGTAGCCTGAGAACAGAATTATCAACTCATTTAAAAACCTAATTTTACCCAAGACAATTTTTTTTTGAATATTTACTTTTCTTAAGTATCAGGAAAAAAGCCTCCTTTGCTTTCTCAAGTGGTACCTGAAATTTGTGAGATTGGCCGCTTTCAGTTCATTGTGTAATTCTTAGGTTTATGCTTGTCAGAAAGACACAAATCTGAACTACTCAAAACAACTCCATCTCATAATAAACTTATTCCCAGTCCAATGTATTTGGGTGCTTCAGTTGTTTTATACTTCAGAAATGGGTGGGCTTCTGTTGTCACATTCCCATAAAGCACGATTCTTAGACTACACACCCACTATAAGATAACCAAATAGCCACACACTAAAAGAGTGAAAATCAACTGCTATTATGATTTTTTTTTCTATACTCTATTCAGCACTACTTTGTCCCAGCTACTGAAGCAAAACCCCAGCTACTCATTTCTACAGTCTAGCTGTTTCACTCACTGATTAAGATAAGTATCTGGTGAATGAATCCCCTAATTACAAGGAGTCACCAGCATCTTACCTCTCACAATGCAGAAGTTTTCCTTTCTCAAATTGGAAAAATGATTACTCAAAGAATGGGGTTTGGAGGCCTGGTGGTTTTTTTTGTGGATTTTTGGCTGGCCTTTCTTTTATTCCCCCCAGAATTGTAACTTAAGTTGCCATACAGACCTCCCTAGATCACAGTGGTGGTGGTAGGGGACACATGAAGAAGTTTGGGAAAGCATTAAGGAACCTGCTTCACCAGCAGAAAAATTATGTTCTATTTTGGTCAAATGGCAAAGATGGCGGGAACAGAGCTTAGTTTGGGAAAGGAAGCCACTCAATCCCACGAAGATTGAAAATCAGAAGGGACCTGCTTCCATGATATAAGAGTTCAAGGGCACTGCTGGTTTCCCCCATCGCCTTTAAATAACCAGATAACCTCTGTGCATTCGGTCTGCATGTCAAAGGGTCACTGCACATGGGTCATGCTACCCATATAACTCACTATAGCATGAATAACACTTGAGTTACAATCAGTAGATGTACAGTTACTTAGGACGCCTCAACTAATTCGCACATCTGTGCCTTTTACTGATTCATGACCACTACCTCATTTAACCCTACTTACTCTAGACTCACCTTACATTCACATGGACAGATCTCTTGCTGCTCAAGTCCTTGCACTTCTTTATAGAAAAAGAAAATAACAAAGCATCCGGAAAAACAAGAGCCTTAAATGCTATTGCTTTAACTTTCCAGGCCTCAAAGTTTCTCTGTGGTCTTAAATGCTCCATAAACCTTTTTCTACTGCCTGTTAGTTTTAGAACTAATTTTCTTCTGCCATTGTGGACAGGAGGTCTGGATGAAACTGGCAGGATTACAACACAAACAGTATTATTTCCACTTACCATTAAATTCACTAATTCCTTGGCAACAGCATGACACTGGGAATTGTTAGTCCCTTCTACATCACAACTGACATTTACTTTACTAACTTGTCTCCAAAACAGTGTTTCTACTTGGTTTCTTTTCCCCCTGTAAACCAGCAGCCTTTTATTTCTGCATAACTTCTCCAGTCCACTAATTAATGCTTTATTATGGACTTCGGTTTGCTTGTTTTCTTTTTAAGACCAGTCAGTTCACTGATTTGTTATCTACTTGATATCTTGGTCCCAAGTATTGTATTACACAAAAGCGTACATTTAATCAACTAGCATTTTTTAAACACCATTACTTTATCAGAACGGAGAGTAGGTTTTTTCTACACTGACTTTCATCTTTAATTCTTTATTGTAAGACTTTCTACATTAGTGTGTCTAAGATCTACTCATGGTGATGGACCTACACCTTTGACATTGCTATCTGTGCAGCTCATTCTTCACTTGTAGCACTGCTAAGTGCTAATCTGGAGAAGAAAAAGGTCTACTTTATCAATACCCTTGCTGGGCAGTCTAGCTTAGCAACACAGTGAAATCAAACTGAATCAACTCTTTAAAACACTCATGTAAAGCTCTCATGGTAGTGACATTAAAGTCACATTAGCTCTGCAAGCTACCCTGTCACACACCATCTCTTCTGCCTTCAAACACCATTTTGGCCCGTTCAGCATCTTGAGAAACAGCTTGACATGAAAATATCTGCGATATTTTGCCCTCATTCAACAAGTTTGAAGAGCCAAAGTTTCAGACAAGATCAATACATCTGTCTGACATGAAAACATTTAACATATTTTAATTGTCTTAACCTCTTTAATGACTCTTTTCCTTAAGAAAACAGGAAGCAACCTGAGTGAGAAAAGTCACCAAACTCGGGTGCTTAAGTAGCATAAGACAGAGGTTCTAAATACAATCTTAAGCAATCAGCATATTGTGGCACAACACAACATTTTATTCTGTAGTTATTTTTTTCCCCTTCATTTGTCTTCAGTGTCTTCGCCTGAACGTGTACAAGCGTAATTGAGTTAACCATGTCTATTACACACAGGAAGGAAATTAAGTCTTTGCTAAATAGGAACAGGGACTAGGAAAAAAGAATGCTGCTTGGGCTTGGAAACAGTTTCAGACATAAGACATTTACATCGCTTCTCTCACTTAAGGGAGAACTTTTTAGAACAGTGGGAGAAAGCAGTCAAAATAGAGTTGATTTTATGTTACATCAGGTTTTAAGTTTTGTTTGTAACTATTCCATGCTTTTAGACTGCTGAGCTTGGAACTGCTGAGCTCAGGCCAGAAAAGCTCAAAGCTTAACTCGGTTACATGGATATTCTGAAAACCATTCCTTCCCCAGTATTTTTACTGCGTAAGTCTAGATGTCAGCGTAGCAAAAAGTTACCAGAATGACAGAATATGTGCAGCCAAAGCCACTAAACATAGTTAAGTCCAACAGTGGGTTGGCTACCCAGCTATACACACAAGCCAATTAGTTGCTATGATAGTAAGGCATCTTTGCAGGTAGCAGTTGTGTTCTGCAATTCAGAGGTTGATACCAAGTCACCGAGACGCTTATAACTATCAGCAACTATCTACATCAATTATGAGAAAACCTCTAAGACCAGGACCACCATATGCATGAGATACTAGTTTACCCATTCAAACTGCAATTTCTGTTAATACATATCTTATCAAATCACTTATGGTCCTTCAGCTTTTTCAGATGTAGAATAACACACAGGCCATACACTTGTTTCCCAAATTTCTTCTCAGGCTCTCCATAAACCTGCAATTTAAAGGGCAAAACGGACACAAATACTAATGTGATCTGAAAAAAAACCACAAACAACCACTGTAGAAATAGTAACTGACTAGAAGTGATGAGAGAAAGCAGTAGTAACCTTCCACTGTACTTTGATAAAGCACAGCAGCTGAAACCTGAAGTGAGAAGACTGCTACAATAGCATCAGATACAGCCATCTGCAGTACAGACAGAAGACATATGGAAAAGACAGCCATAAGGATACTTGCTTAGTAGATCACAGAATCTCTTTGGTCAAGTTACTTGTTTCAAATTGGATTAAGCCACTTGCTTTGATGCATTTATTTTGCCCCACCTTGTGGTGAAAACCAGTTTATGTGCTGTGCTGTAGCCATCTGATTAATCTCACAGCGCTCTACTACTGTGGAAATCAGAGATCTACAACCAAGAAGATACAACAAAGCACATTAGTTTACAAAAACAGACTCACTAAGGACTACCTCAGCTGTAGAAAAAAAACACCTAACTACTTGTGTTTCTACTGCAAGTGACTTACTCTAAGAAGGTATAATATTGTAAGGAGAGGGTAAGTTACCAATACACTCTCAAGGTTCAGACAGTAATCATTTTAACTCATACTGCACTACCACCAAAGTCTACCTGTGCTTCAGTACTAGTCCTTTATGACAGCAATACTGAACCCTCAGCACGATGAACAAAATTAGTTTATGTGAGAACTTGAGTTTATACAAGCTTCACATCATGACAACCTACAACCAGTAAAGGGCTTAAACTGCCTCTTCATTCCCACAACACCCAGTAGCAGTCTAGAGAGTTTTGCACTACATTTACACTGTGCAAAGAACAGTTTACATCACCACCCCCAAGCAGCTACACTAGCTTATCATATTAGCAGCACATTTACAAGGGAATTTAGCCAAGGTGGTAGCTGAAGCTGTGTTTGGCAGCTTCTCAGCACACACATACACAGGTCTGTAATATCAGCATTGCCAAGTCTAAGTTTTAAAGCACTGTCTAAATGTTTATATTAGGACAACGCCTAAATAGGGACTGCTTATGTATTTTTTCACATCTGGACAATCAAAAAGCAAGTTCTAAAGCAGCAAGAGCCAAAAGAAGTCCCCTTAATGATGTTAGTAAGAATACCAAGACACCTGTTACGAAAGACTGGCACATATGTTTTTTTATTGATAGTGAGTTAAAAAGTAAAATGCAATTAAGGTTCATTAACAATTTTGTGCTATTAATTTCACCTCCTTTCATAGAGGTTGACTTACCTAGTACTGTTACAGTTGTTGATGACTGGGTATTTCCAAGTGGGAATGTAACTGCCTTGCAAATATATTCTCCTGCATCAGAAAAGCTTACATTTTTTAAGATGATTGTTGCATCAGTAAGTGAATAGTTTTTAAATGACACTCTTCCTTGGTATTCTCCTTGAACAGATATTCCATATTCAGGATGATGAACAGCAATAGTCTGCGAACTTTTACCATGTATCTTCTCCCAGGAAACTTGTGCTATTGTTTCGTTTACATCAATAATGCATTTCAGTGCAACCTTCTTCCCCCAAACTGCTGTCACATGTGGATCAACAATTGGTCCAGCTAAGGCACCTAAAACCAAAAGAATTATTAGTTAGTACACAAGAAGGTTATGCCTGAGTCTCTACATTATGCCTTCTTCAGTAATTAGCTTGCCTTTTTCAAAAGGAATTCATATATTCTTCTGAATAACCATACTCTAGCTGATTCACAGCAGTGTGGAGACATTACGAAAGCATGCTTTAAGCAGAAACAGCAGATCAACCACTCTTCAGAGAATACTATCACTAATATACAACTTCTTATACGAATGACCTAATAATGGTATAACTGGTGTATTAATCTTTTGGGAATTCAGCTAAGCATGAACATTGCATGTATTCAGATGCACTGGACAAAAAAAACCCAACCAACCAAATGAAAACACAGTAATCAGACATGGTACTTCAGCAGTTTAATTGTGAATCCAGAGCATCAGGTAAAAATTGAACTTTAATTACTACACTGATTTCTACTTCCAAAAAATACAATTCCTAATAAAGATACTTGAAGGAGAAATGCCTAAGCATAAATTCTAGCACTTACCATCCAGTAACTAGTTAAAAAGCAAAGAATAAAAAAGAATAAAAATTGCAAAACCCTACAAACTACTCCATATTCATAGCGACAGTCAATCTAAGAAATCAATTCTACCTTCAGATCCTAGTTTCCAATAGAGATATGTTCCATCATACATATGCAGTCCTTCCGCTATACCATAGTGCAGTTTTCACACCAGAACTTCTCCTTGTATTTACACAGTAAATAGGCAAGAGAACGTACAGTCAAGTGTTTGCTTAATATTCTGTATACTTTCATTCAATACCTAAAATACTTTCCACAGTAGCAACTACACTCAGCTCAGCATTTTACACCACCTCCCTTCAAGAAAAGAAATCCACCAGGACAAAGTAGTTCATTAAACCACCAGTTCATGACTTGTTCTCCCAGATGCTCGAGCAACTTAAATCATTCCTTCTCTTGGAGTAGGCTGCTTAAGTACTAGGCTCTTCAGTTATCAAATCAGTACTCAAGCTCTTAGTGTGAAAATTCACCCACAGAATAAGATTCAAGACTGAATTTTAGTAGATACATTTTCACACACACGAAGAGGTCATTCAACTTGAGACACTGACTGCATTTTCAGACAAGTTCCTACAAAAGAGAAGCCATGTGCTCAAGAAAAAATTCCCTGCATGCTTTTACGTTTAAGTCCATTGTTAAAAGCTTTTTGTTTCCCATCAATTGATTTTTCAGTGTTCACACCATATCTAAATCAATGAAGTCACCCAAACAACCGATTTAAAGATTCAGGTACAGATTTTCTTCAGTGTAAAGCTACTGACTAATGTCAACAGTATGCAAACATTTAGTTGCACAAATAAATCAAACTAAGCCAGAACTTCATAGCAAGACGATATGCCCGTCACTAAGAGGGGCTGGTGAGGGGGAAAAAATAGCTAATAAACTTCAGTTTCATATAGACAATACCTACCCTGACTAATCCATGAGTCATGCAAGAACACTTCGGCCAGTCTGCTCATGCCTCTTGAACTAATAATACATAATTTTGAGACAGACATTGGAAAGCAGGCAACTATTTGCATATTTACTGAAATGTGCAGAACTGTGCCCAAATTTTGCTTCCACTTGCCATAGCTATATTTAGCCTAATGAGCCGGAGGTAGAGGGCTCTTAAGGAATAATTGACTATCGTGCTTAAGGCATGCAAGGTACAGTTCCGGAAAGTATTTCAGAAAATATGTGTTCTGTAACGCCACTGAAGTAAAGAAAAACATACTTTTGTTGAGAAATCAACAATGTGCAATACTTATATCTATTGCATCTTAACGTTAACATAATGATCAGCTGCACGTAACTCCTACAAAGTTGATAAAGAAAAGTCTTACAAGTAAACTTACACAGAAGCTGCACAGACTTCTAGGAAGTTAAGCTGAATTGCAAAGTTATCCCAGTTAGCTGAATGCATAAGCTGTTTTGTTTCCTTGAAAAGGTTGGTTGGTGAGTTATTTTGACAACTCTACTCCCAGTAATTAGAGGCTTTAGCTACATAAAGATGACCAGAGCACATTTAAGGAGTCAATACTTAGATAAGACTTATCTCTTTCATGAAGATGCGGAAAAAGACACCATTTTTTCCACCAAGGAATACTTCCAACAGCTCATGTGTACCATGAAACCATTGGGTTCTCACACGAATATTTTCACACATCTAACTTTCATTTCTGCTACTTTCAAGATTTACAGACTGAACTGAGCAGACCTTGGAGATATATATATATATTTTATACATATACACACTTGGAGCCGTAAAACATTAATCAGTTACATCTTGTTCATTGACATGCTGAAGGAAGTACAGCCAATAGATCATTACACTGCATTTTAAACGCTCATCTCATCTTCTGAAACATGTTCATGCTCCAAAGACAGACAAACAAAAAAAAAATCAACTTACCTATGCTAATCATTTAACTTGAACTTACATATTCATATAGTTCATACAACAGCATATACATACTCCCAAGCATTTAAAGTATTAAAAATAGCCTAAAGCTCAAGTGAAAACAATACCACCTTTATTTTGCAATAGAATCTCTTGTTTTGATCTTCAGCCACTTATTATTTAACTAACTTCTTCTGGTTGCTGAGCAATCAAAAGAACAATTCCAACTAGCATGTTAATTACCATGCTGATATTCAGGGCTCTGAGACTCAGGACTAAGATAAGTATTTCCTTTGACAGAGACTTCTACTTAAGAGTCAAGAGTCTACTCAAAGATGGTACGTGAAAAATGAATTAACAGCTACACATATACACCTTTAGAGGCTTGCAACGCACAAGATGCTGAAAAACAACACACTTCAAGGCCACATTA
>JBCJKH010015644.1:13693-26685 GCA_039877255.1 Loriculus beryllinus
TTTTTCGTTAAATTTGACCATAGTTTTGCGGATCTTTTATCCCTTTATTCCCACTTGAGCCCCAAAAAATAGGTTGTCTTCCCTCTCACTTCCTCAGCCTCTGACAGGTCATATATACCAACATATTTTTGAATCATGGAATGAGGTTCTTGTATAACCCAGTTAATTGAAGATATTATCAGATTACTTTTATTGGAGAACTACAATAATTGAATACTACATCATGATACAGCATGCTGTCCAATTCATTTCACAACTTTGATACCTAACAGTATCTTTTAGCCTGTACAAATGTTCTGAAATTCTAGTCACACAGACTTCCTCCTTTAATGCAAGGGTTCATGCTTCACAGGCAATAGACAGATGATTTTCCTTGTTTGGATCCGCAAAAGATCATCCCATACTGTGTCATACGCAGCCTGGTATCATTGTTACATACAGTACCTTTAGATTGTTTCAGCTTCGGCTCAGTCCCTATGCACTAATTTTTTGATCACACAGTGATCTGATTCATGTTAGTAATAATTCAACTCCAAGTTATCACAAATCTACCTAGTGTCTAAAGCTAACAGAAGTTCAGAAAGTGGATACTCTTCCTCGTTGATCTACTTGACGCATCAATTTTCCAGTCTCTTTGCCAATATACTAATAAGACTTTCAACCTATTTCACAGGTAACAGCTGCACGCAGATGCTGACACTCCACGTAACTGCTTTTCAAACCACAACAGTTCCTCTCCATCTCCCATTTTAACAACCAAGATAACTTTAAAGACAAAAAGATGGTCATTTACTATTCCTGGCTCCACACCCTACTTAATACTATGAGACCATCCTACCTCAACTTAAAGTCTTAAGATAAAATTAAAAACTGAACACAGGGTTCTTTCATTTGAGTGTGCAGGGAGGGAAAGTATGAGCCTCTCGTTCTACTATTTTTGGTCATATAGCTTCTAGAGGAACATAGTCTGGGCCTTGGAGTTCTGAACGCCTCCTGTTTCCTTCCCAAAATGAACTCCAGTGTTTCATCATTTCACCATGTTTTTAAACAAAATTATGGGGTTTACATTGTGTTCACTAGCTCTCCAGTTTCAGACCACTGCAAGAATCGCATTCAAAACAGACAAGCAGTGACCATTCCCACTTAACTCTCAGAAAGCAGTTTCTGAGTAAGCAACCAACAACAAAAGCCCTTACAACTCACTTATAGCGCTAAACGCCACACAACCAGGAGCTATCAAATACTGACCATGATTAAGAACTACTCCTGAACAGCTTCTGATTATCAAGCCTTTCTCACCCACTAAAATGAGATACTGAGGAAACCTGCAGTCTTGAAAATGTAATGACCTTCCTAATACAACAAAGTACTCCTGCTACAAAATGAGAAAGCACTCGCCACACTTCGAGGCTTGTTATTTGTTGTAATAAGCACAGATTTTTCTACACAAAACGGCCATGCACAAAGCTAATTACAGAAGCTATCTATTCAGTTACCTCCTATACAACTGTGGCCAGCTTACCTGCACACTATCAGCAAGTCAGAGACCACACTGACGCTTCCTAGCCACTTATTTTGTATTTGCTATCAAGTGGTTCCACAGGACAATAAAGTCAAACTGCAGAAAACCTGAAGTTTTGTCCTACATCAGCAAGTTATTCATGGGTTTATCTAGCCTTAGCAGGCATTAATACAGGAATCTAAGAAGTTTAAACCAGGAGTCGAGCAGAGGAACACAAAGCATCCCATTTTGGTGACAGCAAACTACTATGTCAGCACAACTTCCCATGAAACAGTCTTAAGTCCAGGCAAAGCATCATTGTTAGGTCAGCTGAGTTTTAGCTGCCATCAGAAAGCTTAGACTCTTTCTTACAGCCCTTCTGCATCAGCATTCGTCAGGTACCTAAGAGAGTCCAAGCTACAAGAACTCACTTGTTTTCTTCCTGATTGAGCCTTCTGAATTGGCTCACTCCTTGTCAGTCAATCACAAGTGGCAATGCAACAGAGGTAACAACAGCACAGCCACACATTCTAGTGGCATTTTCAGATTTCTTTAGCTTGCAAATCAAATCACTTAAGGACACTGCAGAAACCAAGTGTTTGAAACCTCAACTTGAGGCTTTATAAAAATATATCCTTAAATTACTGGGAAAAAGTCAGTGTGTGCCTTTTGAGTACCACAGCACAATCAAATTACTGTGTCAAAAATAAGATCAGAACCAAAAATGGAAGAGACTCAAGACTGAGCACAAAATGCTTCAACACTAGTTTCCAATTTTAATGGTTAAGCAAGTACTTGGGGGAAAAAACTGCACTTGCATCAAAGAGACAGCATTACAATCTAGTGGTGTTCTCACCTAAGATTTGCTTTATCACAATCCTTGCTTGAAGTGGAGTGCTAGTTTGCTTATGAAGTTTTTTCTCACAGAAGTGGGCTGGGAGCAGAAACACGTCACGAGGTTGGCTCCTATAAGCACAACATTTACAAGCCTCAGATCAAGTTCCCTTTCTTGCACGGCCCTCTTTTTAAAGCAAACCAGAGGTGTACTATTTCCACCTTATATGAGCAATTCTTACAACCCTGTTCAGTATTTATCACAACAGTGTAACATGCATACAAAAGCCTATAAGAAAGCAAAACATTTTGGTGAAATGAGGCACAGCAATCAAGTAGTCTGAAGCTGAGACTACTAAAATCCTCTCAGCCTTTCTGTGCATTCGCCAGCTATCTCAGGCTGCTTTTCCATTTTACTAATGTTCAAGGGATTCAAGCCTTTGAACTTGATACCAAAAGGAAGCTAAGAACATTGGGACAACAACTGCTTAAATAACCATATATTCCTAGATTTCTCCCATTACACTGATATATCACTACTGTGGCTCACACACACTCATCACTTCAAAATGCATCTATTAACTTCTGATTGTTAACTCTTCATACCTTCAAATAGACTAAAACTAGCTTCCAGTCTTAACTTCATCTAACGCACAAGCAGCTCTCCTCTCGGTGACTATAGCCTACATGCTTACAATGGCTACAGGAAAGGGAACGTAATTTCTAGTTGACAACCGTAAGAAGTTGCACAAAGGTAATTTTTCTCAAGCAACCTTAAGATGTTTAAAACACAAAGCACAAGAACTTGTTGAGTTTGGGAATGCATGAAAAGGTCAGTCTCAATGTCAGTACTGTCTCAAAACTGTTGCTGAAGCAGGAGCTTTCACTTAAAGCATCAAACTCTAAAGAAATTCTCACTTAAGTGCTATCATAGAATGTTCTGCAGAATTCTTAAGATACTTGGAACCTCCACCTGCTGCTCCTAAGAATAGCACTGACAATATAACACCACCTTACCAAGAAGCTCACATAACTCCTTCATTTCTCACAGCTGACGGAAGGGACAGTCTATCTTCCTCTAGCTGCTGAATCAACATGCGTATCTATCTCTCTCTATATAGATAGATAGCAAAGAACACTGACATTCTGAGGGGAACCTACAGCTACCATTCACAAGATAGCATCCAGAGCCCACAGAGAGAAGACTGATACTGCCTGCTGAATGGCCACATAATCCAATACTGGACAAAATACTCTTATCCCAAAACAAATGAGTCAAGATGATAAAGTATGCAAACCTCTACAGTGCCATAATAAACACTTACCAGCAAGACTGACACTCTCATCACAGAAAGGAAACATTATTTTACTCTAGAGCAATACAAAGTCAAGGAAGTAGTTAAACATCAGCATAGCTTGAGCCTAACTCATATAGTAATGAGTTGGAATTCAAAAACGGTCTACACCTCAGCGCTTAAAGTCAGCCATGGTTATGACCCACTATTATTCCACAGTGCCATTTTATTTCCATGTTAACTGGTGCTCCTCTTCTACTTTCACTAACTTGACACCGGGCAAAGACTGCGTCCTTTCATACCCCACTTCCTATCATGCTACAAGTATGCTATAGTATCAAGCAGCAGGAAACTAAACAGTCTAAGACTCTAGAGGAACGTTTAAAAAAAAGGTTAGGCTCATGATTCAATTTGAGTTGTGAAGGACACCCTTAGAAACTCAATTTTATAAGGTTAAAGCTTTAAATCTAACTACTCACCAAGAATGTTTAAAGCCCTGTGAACTTTAAAACTTAATCCAGAATTTCAACTTAAACCACACTAGCATTAGCATCATTGTCTGCTTTACACGTTCCTACGTGATCTTTTATGTATGTTAACACATAGTAAATAAAGACATTCATGTTTATCCTGATAACTAAGCATTCAGATGTTTACAAGACATGTGAGCCAAGCTATAAGGCAGCTGGAAGCTCCTCCGCAATGAACATTACAACCTCAGTTTAAGCAGACAGATCTACCAATCCCACCGCCTTTAGAACAAAACAAGCGAGAGGATGTGCTCTTTTTCCAACAAATGGGTCAAGCTCTAAAGCACTACTAAAGAAGAACATCTTTAGTCCTATTCCCTCAAAAAGCCAGTACTAAGAAACAAGTAGCTCACAAGTTATCCATGGAAACATACACCACTTCCTCACCTAAACACCAGAAAATGCCTCACATTTCCATCCAAATCAATTGAAACACCCAAATACTAGACCAACAGGTACAAATATGCTAAAAGAAGAGTAAATTATTTTAAAACAAGCAGCTGCTCATGTAACTCAAACCTTTAATAGAAAAATTTGATACACAGAGTTCACGGCAGCATCCAAACTCTTACGGAACACAAAAGATGAGTCAGCAGTTCTGACAAGCCAACCTGTAGGAAAAGGTTCAACTCATCCTTTGTGTCATCCAGTTTAAACACAGAACCAAAACATCTAACAGATATAGTGGCAGGTCAAAAGGAACATTGCGCCTCTGTTCTGTACCTTGCCAGGGCTTCCAACTAACTGCATTACATACAGAAAAAACAAGACCGAAGTTATACACAACTTTATATAACATTATATTTATATAACATTAAAGCATACTTTTTTTTCTCAGTCAGTCTGAAATAAACTTCAAGTACTAGTTGTGCCAAATTAGAATAGTAGTCAGCAGGAACAAGTGTAAGTCGCAGTTACAGGATGTTAAATAGCTGATCAGAGAACTGAGACTGTTCTGAAAGTTACAGCAAATACATGGTGATTATGTTTCAAGAATTTAAAGTGCCACTCCAGAATATTCAGATATAGAAGGAAACTCCCTGCTCTAGCCAACATCAGTGAGGTTCCATCAGGAGTTACTCAGCTTGAACACCATACTTCAGCTATCAGCCATCTAGAGTCTGAAACAAAGTGGGCTCAAAGGCCCAGAAAACATGACCTACAAGGAAGGACCGGAAGAACTGATTGTGGTTCTCAAAAGCAACCCAATAAAGGTCCTGAAGTACCTACACTGCAAAAAGAGAATGCCTGCACTGCCAAATATGCCAGTGGAAATTAGCAAGGAGATAAACTGAAGCAACAAAAAACCAAGCAACAACAAAAAAACTCACTGATATCATGGAAACCTCTTATGCAACAGGAAATTAAGTCCTCAAATGGAAACCCTGGTCAAGATGGAAAACCTCCATGACCTTCAGAAAGGTTTGATGTTTAGTTTAAAAACAACAAGCACCCAAGCTAACTTCAGCTGATACTGCACAGGGGTTGAGACATGATCTGTTTCTTAAGGATTTTGCCAGCCTCATTACTGTAAGATTATTATGAGACACTTTTATCAAAGTGATGATCTGGTATTCCTTCCAATTCCTGTTAGTCGATATGATACACATCTGAAAGACTCAATTACTAGCTCTCCTTTCTGGAGCTTATTTCCAACTATCCATTCAATACAATTATATCACTTGCTCCCTTCATGACTATTTGTTTCACCCAGACCCCACTACTCTAAGATGATTTCAGGCTACATTGCTCTTAGGAAATCTCATTCCAAGTCCTCTCACTAGTAACTTGCCCATATACATTCCTTTCACCTGTGTTTTAAGACTATCCTCACTTGCTTTTCAAATCAAGGAACTAATAGTTATGCATGAAAAAACTCAACCTGTTCAAATAGATAGCTGTCTTCTCACCATTTGCTTCTTCTATTTGTATCCTTCCCAGTAAAGGTTCTCTTCTTCAGAGACAGCCACCTTACAGCATATAACCAGTCTTCTCTATTAATTATTTCTTATATTTGGACCCTAAGGCAGATAATCAGCTTTTGACATAGACTTTTTTTTAAAAGCTTCTAACTCTTCAAAGCCACGTATATGAATCCTCATGAGATCTCTATTAACATCAGTTTGTCCTCAACAGAGTCACCGTGACATACTCACATCACTCATTACAGATGACTTTTCTCATTCTCAGCTACAAATAAGAGTTGGAGAAATGACAGACAGCCTTCATTCAGCTTTGAGAAAAGTAACTCAGACTAACACCTAATAGTTTAGTCAGCTAGCACTTCAACTTCCCTGCCTTCTATAAATCAAGTAGACAGAAGTACATCTGCTTTTAAGTCAGCCCCATCACATACTACCAACTGCCTTTCATGCTACAAAGAGGCAACTATGTACATTAAACAAAAAATCATTTTCTGGACATAATTCATTCTTACAAGGTTTCTATTAGCAACAACTAAAATATCTGTGTGTTATCAGCATTGTTCTCAGCCAAAAGCCCAAACACAGCACTGCACCAGCTACTAGGAAGAAGCAAAATAACTATTCCAGCTCTTCAGAGCTAAGTCCAGTAGCTCTGGCATTACAATGCCTGAAGTTCAAAGCAGATGCCAACGTTATACCACGACAGAGTACACGCTTCAAAATAGCACGCTACCTACTTCACGCCACTATGTGCAGCTGCTTTCATGCAAGACCTCTGGCAAAGTTAGCAGTCTTTCCTCTTAAGAGTGGAACACTCAGAAGACCACACAGCTTTGTCTACAATGCAAACTTCAGAGATAAGCATGAGGCATTCAGGCTGCTACAAATCACATTTTTCTACCACATTCAGAATTGTATGCAAGATGCTCAGCTGTGCCAGACAAGAACAATCCAGAGGAGGCAAGGCTTACTGTAGGATTTTCCTTCAGGTGAGAGCAGCACTTAAGTCAAAGACACACCTGACTTGAGCAGGATTGCCTATAGAACTGGCTGACTACACAGATTAAAGCAAGGCATCATAAGATATTTGACTACAAAATAAATGTGGGACCTGAATATCTGATAAAGTTTATTGTAGACTGGGGTGGGGTGTTGATCTGTAGCCTTATCTTTCAATTATACTTTGATAAAATGCTTCAAAACTTTGTCAGTTCTAGTTCGATATTCCTTCCCTGCGTGCCACATATACCTCGTCATCACCTGGAAACCTAACAGCACATGATGTCAGGATTTGAGCTCCAAGGAAAAAATTACACAGTAGTTACATGCAGAAATACAGGCAACAATGTGCAGGAGGAATTTGTCATGACAAACCTTCACTCTAAACAATTTCAGCTGTCCCAAGCCTTAAACAGGGGAAATACAGGTTATATATAAGGAAGAAGTTCTTTACTGTGGTGAGGCACTGGAATCGGTTGCCCAAGGAAGTTTTGAATGCTCCATCCCTGCAATGTTCAAGGCCAGGTTGGACAGAGCCTTGGGCAACACGGCCTAGGATGAGGCATCCCAGCCCATTGCAGGAGTGTTGTAGCTAAATGATTTGAAGGTCCTTTCCAACCCTAACCATTCTATGATTCTTTAAGACTGATCTGACCTGTCAACTTAACCCTCAGATGACTTTTAAGTGCCAATCCATCTCCCATTGACTTCACAAGCCTTCTGCTTCCACAGTATCCTCTGGCAAGGCGTTCCAGAAGTCTTGCCTTCAGTTCTAAAAGCACCGTCTTTGCTTGCAACTTGCCTCCTTTTAGCTTCATCTGATGAAAGCCTATTTTTGCACTGTAAGACTTAATCTGCATGCACATTGTCAACATCACTCATTATCTCACACATCCCACCATAATCCTCCCACTCCTACCCTTCTCCTAAGAAGTCACTTCTTTCCTCAAAAGAGAAGTCTTAGTTGGCTTCACTTCGAAGCCCACCTTTGTATTTTTGACCCTTGCTGCTCTCCACTGAGCCTACCTCAGCCTTAAAATTTGTTTTTTTTGCTTTTATTATCAAGAGACCAATCCCAGACTATTCGAAGAACATGCAAACAACCCATTTACACATTAGCACAGCATGTTCCATTCTCTTACTCCAACACTTGGTTCGCCCCAAGGTAACACAGAAAATCATTACAGAACTGACTAGTGCATAGCCAAGGCCCTGTTTCTAAGTACACATACATATCACATGAATAATATATATGAAGTTTACTCCTTTCCTTCTTAAAGGGGACCTCACAGGCATCATAGAACATATACCTATGTCAGCTTGTTTCATTATTCCATCACTCAATTTGAGAACATCCTTCCTTAACGCTGTGTGATTCATCTTTATTCCAACTTGCTACCAGGAACAAGTCATTATGTATAATTGAGTCATCTCGTGCTCCAGGAAATGCAATAGACAAGATCCTACTAACCTCCAACACCACCAGAACTGTAGCTTCCACCATATGACTTCTGTCCAGAAAAAGGTCCCAGCAAGACCTTTTGCCACAGTGACTGCTATAACAGAAGGTTTGGTCAGATAAATATCCTCCCCACACTTCCCTCCAGACTCCAACCCTCCCAACTCCCTATTTGCAAACACAATTTAATGCTATTCAGTGCCATCACAATATCATTTGGGTTTTTTTGGCTGGTTGGTTGTGGGGTTTTTTTGTTTGTTGGGGTGGGTTTTTTTTTTTTTGGGAAAGAGAGAAAGGACAATTGGAGGTGTGAGATCAGTCTTAAAAAAAAAAAATCACAAGCCCAGATAGTTACTGCCCATCACTCCTTCTTCATTTCAAAATCAGGGAGTTATTATAACAGCACAGTCTCGCCCACCTAAACACAACCTTGTAAAAATGTGGGTTGGTATTCCAAGAGATGCACACTAAGTTCAATAAACAACTACCCTTCCAAGTTATATGGTTGCTGTTCCAGCACTACCATATAATAAACTTGCCATTACAGAGACTAACAAACACAAGGCAACTGCACTCAGAATCTAACTGCAATTAGAATCCAAAAATACAATAACAAGTCATCAGCATTGCAATTTTGTCATTGCTATTTGCTGGTTTTCATTGTAGGGTAGAAAGCCACTAGTGGTGTCCCTCAGGGCTCAGTATTAAGGTCAGTTTTGTTTAGTGTCTTCATTTATGATCTGGTGGAGGGGATCGACTGCACCCTTCATAAATGTGCAGATGACACCAAGTCGGGTGAGAGTGTTGATCTGCTGGAGGAGGACAGAAAGGCTCTGCAGAGGGATCTGGACAGGCTGGATCAATGTGCTGTAGCCAGTGGTATGAGGTTAAACAGCGTAGTCTCAAGTCCTGCACTTATACCACAACAACCCCATGCAATGCTACAGGCTTGGGGAAGAGTGCCTGGGAAGCTGCTCAGCAGAAAAGGACCTGCGGATGCTGACTGATGGCTGCTGAACAGGAGCAGCTTGTGCCCAGGCAGTCAAAAAGACCAACAAGAGACCAAACAGTGACAGAGCAAGAGGTAACATCCTCAAGCTGTGCCAGAGGAGGTTTAGGTTGGATATCAGGAAAAACTTCTTCACCGAAAGGGTGATCAGGCACTGGAACAGTCTTCCCAGGGAAGTGGTGCAACCATGTAGATAGGCCCTTAGTGACATGGTTTCGTGGTGGACTTGGCAGTCCTGAGGTATACTCAGACCCGACGACCTTAAAGGTCTTCTCCAACCTAGTTGATTCTATGATTCTATTCTGCCACACAGCAATAGATACACACACTGCCATACTAATTATAAGGGTAACTGCCATGTGTACCTTGCTGGATTACCTAGAAAGCTCATGTCTGTCCCAAGAGTATAAATTACTAACAGCAAGACAGTCTTCACATAATCATCCTGCTTTCATCTATGAGACCCAGACACTGAGAATGCTCAAATCACAGGAATCACTATTTTTCAGTACCAGCTCACAGAAAGCTTGCGATGTCTCCAAGGTGTTCAACAGGTCATCTCTGACGCAGGTATAAGCTATATTAACCATTTCCAACAAGGACACCTACCAGTTAGCACAAACACAAGTGAACTCCAAGGTATAGGTTCTTCATAATGCATTTATCATCAGCAAAGGTAAACAAGCTCTAATATTGATTTAGAGAATAATGACTTCATGTAGATAAGAGGCAAGGGACCTCTAGAGGTCACTTAGTCCTGCTCAAAGATCCAGTAACATCAGACTGCTTGAAGACTCACCCAGTTAAGTTCTGAAAATCACTACAGAATGAGTTAGATACCTCAATCACTTTGGGCACCTGCTCCAGTGTCTGATCTCCCTAGGAAAGAAGTATCTTTCCTTATACTAGCTCTGCATTTCCCACATGCCAGCTTGTTCCTGTGCCACACCTCTAAAGAAAGCCCTGCTCTGCCTTCTTGACACATTCCCATCAAGCAGCATTAAAGGATCTTTCTCTTTTCGATGCTGACCAGGCTCAGATTGGCAGCCTTTCCTCACACACGCCCCAAGCTCCAGCCCCCAACTCACAGCGGTCCACCACCAGGCTCACCCCAGTATCTCAGCATCCCTCTGGTACTGGGGAGCCCCAGCTAGGGAACAGTGCTCCAATGCCAAACAGGGGTGAAGGATCCCTTCCCCCAACCTGGAATCATGCTTAACATAACCCAGGATGACGTTATCTTTCTTTGCCATAAAGCTGCTACAGTTTTAACTTGTCTTTCATCATGACCCTACACATTTACACCTGCCAAGCTGCCCTCCAGCCCACTGGACCACAGCCTATGCTGTTGCATGGGAGTTATTCCAATCCCAATGTGCAACTTAAAAACATACCATCATTTAGGTTGGAAAAAACCTTTAAGATCATTAAGTCCACCCATTAATATCTAAGTGGTGGAGCTGATCACTGATCATTTCCCCTTGGATGATGCGGGTTTCATTCACAGCAACTTCATTTTCCATACCCCCATACTTTACGTTCTTCCCATGCTATACTGCACTTGTCAGATTTCACTTGTCCATTCATTACTGACAGTGTCTTAGGTTTGCCTTAATCTATGGACTCTGAAAACCAACTTAATTTCTGAATTTCACAATTACTCATTTAGAGATGTGCCATGCTAAAAAGTAAGGTTTATAAAATTCCTGTTAAATTTAGCCAAGAACCAAGTTTAAAGCACACGTAACATCTCCTGACCTCAGATAATTATGGAGGAAAAACAACCAAAATAAACCAATAAAGAGCATTTCAACCATTTGGGGGAACAAGACAAAAGGGAGAGAAATACTGTTGTATTAACATCTTTGTCTTCATTAGGATATTACTTTTACATAGTAAGATTTAGGCAAAAATTAAACTCAAGCAAAACCAGACATGGGTCCAGCTTTAAATGTAGAAAGTAACATGGCATTCTCTAAGAGACTACTCAATGTATTCGATGATTTTAGTGCACAGCCCTTACAGAATGCTCAAGAATAAACTAGCAAAAATTTCTGTACAAGCTAACTTAAGAATTGCTTACAATAAACACCCAGGGATCAGGACCTGGGGCTTGGGGGAAGTAGGTTTTGGAGGTGGGTTTTTTTGGTGAAATTTTAAGGAAGGACCTGAGACTCTGCTAAGCTCATAGCAGCAGTTGTAAGCATTCAGCATTCCCTGTCCTCAAAACTGTACCTACTACACTGAAATTAGAAAGCCTTTAAACACTGGTTAGGAACACTAGCATGTGTGATGCGCCTCTCTAGATGAAGGGACTAGACCTTCAATCCCCAGGAAATCCCTGACTCCCTTAAACAGACCACTCCTTCACTTATAATAAGTTGTCTTCCCACATACCACATACTCTTAGACGAGCTGAAGTCTGGGGGAGAAGGGAGGTTGTACTTTGCACTACACAAAGCAGCAAAGTCAAGGAAGTTCAGAAAGACAGCTAAACATTAACCGTGTGTTTTCTCTTTCTTGCAAAGTTTGAATGTTATCTGCCAAAGTCATTTGCAGCCATACAACAAAACATAAAATAAGCATATTATGTCAGGAGCAGCAAATCATTAAATACAGTGCTTAAGTCTCAGCTGCTCATGACAGGATCTGGTAAGTTACCAGTAACATTACAAAATTATGCAGAAGCCTGCTGCCCTCCGCATTGTTGATGCTGCTGGCTCTTTTTTATAGCTCTTAAGGCCATCCTCCATTGCAAGCTATTCCAGGAAGTTAACCCTTTTTTTGTCCAGGAACTCCATCTACACAGTAAGCATAGTAAACAATAGCCCAGAGTACTAATGCTGTGTAATAGCTGATCAATTTACATTCTCAGTAACTGTCACGCTGCTATTCAGCTCTGTTTTATAAGAGACTAGTCCTATCGGCTACTTATTGAAGTAACACAAGAAATGCAGCCAAATCTTTCCTTAAGTCTCTAAAAGTTATTACTTATATTAGGAGTTAACTGGATCCAATTTTAAATCAAGCTTTTATCTGGCAAATCATGGGAAAAACTTGCTTCAGACTTCTCATGGACATTTTATCCTTAATAGAAAGAGACTTGTCTTCCCAGGTGTCCTGGGCTCAGCAGTAGCAGTCATTTCTTCTTCCTTCTTAGTAGCTGGTGCAGTGCTGTGGCTTTGACTTTCAGCCTGGGAACAGCGCTGACAACACCGATGCTTCTAGTTGTTGCTAAATAATGACTACTCAGATCAAAGACCTTGCCAGTCTCATGCTCTGACAGGGAGTAGGGGAAGCCAGGAGGAAACAGGGACAGGACACCTGACCCAAACTAGCCAAAGAGGCATTCCATACCACAGCACATCATGGCCACTGTATAAACTATGGGGCAGCTACCCAGAAGGATTAGATCACTTCTCGGTCAGGCTGGGTATCGG
>JBCJKH010015648.1:1991-22930 GCA_039877255.1 Loriculus beryllinus
TTTAGACCTTTTATGTCCATATAAACATACATATTCTATGACAAACAGCTTGTCATATCTTCACTAGCATTCGCCATACCTTCCTGAAAAAGTAATAGAAAGGGGAAATATATATATTTATTATTATCTTCTATATGTACGTAATGCTTACAAACACCCACAAACTTTGTCATTCAAGAAACATTCTGTTTCAGTATCAGCGTAACAATATTGTCACACTAAATGTTCCTGAAACCAGTATCTGAGCAAGCTAGTTTAAAGATTGTTCAGCTGTGTAAGCAGTACAACTGTTGCTGCATTGTAAATACTTCCCAGTTCTTTCATAGGATTCTTGAATTTGTAAAAAAAATCAGAAAATTGCAAATTTGTAACTTACAAGCCTAAAAATCGCCTGTGTATGTTACACTGATTAAGCCTTTAGGAATCTGCTCAGCATAGTGTGGAAATGTTCACCTTCCTTAATAGTATGGCTTTCCCTCTGACATATCCTGCACAAGACACTTGCATATGCATTGTCATCCAATATGCTTGTTTTATTTATCTGTTTGGCAACACCTGAGCCTCCCTACCTGCCTCTTCTCGTAACCAGTGCCTGTACCATGACCCTTTGCCTATCATCAGTCTTTGTTTTATACTAAAAAATTACCTGATGCACTCCTATGTTGTTTGCAAGGAAGCTTTCCAGAATTTGTAGTCATCAATATTCTCTCCAAAAAATAAGCCTAGTGAAGTATATGCTTTATAAGTTTTCAAAACCAACCACTTCAAAATTTTTATGGTTACTTATGTTGAACAATTCTGGGGCAGGTGGTGGGGGAGGGGAGAGAGGAGGCAGATAAAACATTTATGTATAAATACATTTCTATGTATACTTTTTTTAGTGATGCGGTAGCCTCAGGTGATCTACTGGCTTTAGTGGCTTCTGGGTGGTATTCTGTATATAAGATAGTAGGTCAGGGTTTATTCCAGTTAATAAATCTTCCTTTTCAATGGGGGGAGGAATCAGCTCCAAGCAAAGTTCAGACTTGATCTCTGATTTTTAAGCTTTCAATGCCAGCTTTTAGACCAAGAATTTCTACTATGGCTTCAGCTTGTGGGATTGATATTCTTACCTTAAGTAAATCATCTGCTTGAGGTGCTTCATTATCTTCTGACACATCCTTGCCTTCATTTATGGTAACTGTACCTGCTAATGGGTTTACTTTAAGCAAAAACGAAAGCTAGCTTGGAGAATTAGCAGTTGTTCATTTATCTTCCAAAGAAGACTTCAGACTGAGTTTCAGTAACTCCTCCATTAGACCAACATCTTACCTATGTCACTGTGAGTGGTTCAGTAAAGGGAGTAGTATACTGGCAGTTAAAGAGGATTTCCAAGCCAGGCTGCCTGCAGAGATTAGGGTTGCTGAAGAATAAGCATGAGGAACTGCCTCCCAAGAACTCTCTGCAATACAAATCTGTCTGTAGGCAGCATGAATACAACATGCTGCCTATTTATTCTACTTAGTTAAAGCACATCACCTTGCTTACTCCGTGCATGTTTACTGCTACACCTTATTGTACTTGCATGAAGTTGGATATCTTCGCTGCCAGGGGCAATAAATGCTAGTGATAATCACAGAATTTGTGTTTATAGCTATGCCTTATCCAAGTGTCTCAGACCAGAAAAACCAATGTGATCTACGTTATACATCTTAAACATGCAAAAGGTACACAAAGATAAAATAACAAAGGACAATGTTTTGCCTTTGGTTTCTGCTTGAGGATGAGCTGTCAGAGTGGAGACTCTTTTCAACAACTAGTCTTACTTGCTTAATAAAAGAGGCAGCATGTAACAGATTCTGGTGTGACAATTTGCTTTCAAGAGCTGAAGCTTTATGCAAAATACTAGTATACTTGCAGTTATATTGTACGGGTTGTGTTGAGTGATTCGATCGTACAGATTTTTTCCTGATAATCCTAATTTTTCCTGTACTGTCCATTGTCTGAAAATCTTTTGGGATGCTTAAAATATCCCAGTGTTTCATCTCGTCAACCAAAATGTTCTGCTCTATTTTTACTCAGTACAAAATCCTGGTGTTGAAGCTTCCTGCTATAATGCTATATATGTTCACTCTCTTCACATAATGAGCATATGTTTTGAAGCAGTTGCTTTTCAAGGTCAATGCTTTTTCAGACAACTGTACTGCAATGTGAGTCATAGGAGATAATGACATAAACCAGTTGGTATAAAAACACTGGCTTTTGGGTAAGCAGCAACTGAAACTGAGCAGAGTTCTCAGCCCCTTATTTTCCTCCTCTGTCTGGTCACAGTAGTCATTAAAGGAAATGATAATCCAGAATTTTACTTCTCTCCTCTCTGCTCATCTGCTGTAGGAAGCAGTTTTCTCACCCAGGTTCACCAGGCCAAAGAAAAGAATTACAGTTGAGTGAATCTGTGTCTGAAAGTATGGCAAAAATTGTCCTTAAGCTTTATTCTGAAGATTCCTTCACCTTTAAAAATATAGCGTCTCCATTTTGGAATAGACTTTGGGACAGAAAATCCATAGTAAGACATAACAAAAATTTTAAAGAACAATTTAGTGTAAACAATGAGGACTTCCTCATGATCTGACACTGATTCTTCAGTGGACAGCATAGCCACTGGGTTGGTAATTTGCACTGGGGCTGTGGTTTAGGGCATGTTTGCAGATGTGGATGCACAGCAGCTTTGGGGAAAGGCTCAGAAGATTCTCAGCCCATTCACGTGACTTTCAGAAGACAAGCAGAATACTACATACAAGCTTTTGTAACAAATTAAGTAAAAAACATTTAGTAAATAACTTGGTGTTTTGTCTGTGTTAAGTCAGTCTTGTGAGTTCACTGAGTCTGTAAAGCTGTCAATAGTCTTGGTGCTTTAAATAACTAATACAGGACTGCTGTACTGCTACGTACACAGTGGTACCAAATACAGGAACGTGACAGAAACAGGAATCCTTAGCAATCCAGTATATTTGAAGTATGTGTTATAAATCTAATAATTATATTAAACTAGGGGTTTTCCAGTAACGTTGTAACTTCATGTTAAATCAGTGTTGTTGTGCACCTGAATGTGTTTCCTGGATCTCGATGTAAATTTAAAAAAATCTAAATTGGGGAAATTTCCACCATTCTCTCTTCCTATGAATCTTTCCCCTAAGCCCATTCTTTTACTCAACAATTGCACTTTATTACAGTGTTTAAACACAGCATGCATTTATATTTAGAACCAGGTACCATTTAAAGCTCAAGGTGGTTTTGCGTAGAAACTGAGGAACTGATTAAACCACCTATCAGGGTGAAGATATTCTTATCGATGAGGACTCCAGTGATTCCTACCCCAATTATGTTTCACATTTGCCTAGAAAAAAATGTCAGCTTGGCATGTAGTAGCAGCTGAATCACCAGCTTGATAGCATAGCATTGAAAGCCAGAATTAGAAGCTATAACTATAGGAGACAGCTAAGTGTTGCTACATTACAGTTACTCCAAGAGAAGCTGCTCCTGTTTGTCATCCTGAGCCCTTAGAACTGTGGCTTTCCTTTAGATTTTCTGTTATTAAATCACCCAGCATGATTTTCTGTATGTTAGTTCCATTAAATGTCACCCGTTCTCTAGAGCCCAGGCCTGGTAGCATACCTGAGTAATGTGTGTTTCAGAAGAGTATGAGGTCCTGATCTGAAATGTCAAAGATGGAAATCCACTTCTTCACTGAAGAGTTTGTTCCACTGGTTAATGATTCTTATTTGTTAACATCAGTGCCTTGTTTCTAATGCAATTTCTCTGGCTTCATCATCCACCTGCTTGTTCTTGTTACATCTTTGTCTTTGCCCTTTAAAGATCCTTCTAGTATTCTGTAATTTCTTCATGGATAAGTACTTCTGCACCACAATCAAGGAAACAAAATATTGGGGATGGTCTGGCTGTGTTTTTTAACATACTAGAGAGATAGAAATCTCTGATTCTTGTAGAGTAGAGTTCTACTGAAATTATTTCTGTTATCCTTTCCTGCACCATTTCCAATTTTCAAACTATTTTACACTGCAACTGCATTCAACACTTGTGAGACTTGTTATGTCTCACAAGTGTTCTGCAAAAATCGTCTTTTTAACCCATACCAGAATGTTTGCTGTGTATACCTAAAGTAACATATTATTTATCAACTGTAGTTAATTCAGCCCTGTAGATAAGCTGAAAGGTGCAAATTCGGTCTTCAGGCAAGTCACCTGTTCCACTTTCGGGTCATCTTCTTTTGCCAGCACTGTCTCACCCACACATAACAAACCAACTTAAGTTTTTAAGTTGAAGTGGACAACAGTAGATCCCCAGCTTCCCCAGTGATAAATTTGGAACCATGTCAACAAAGGTCAGGAATTTCAATTGAAATTGGTTCTCTTGTGAACTTTGCAACTCCTGTCCCTCCAAGCAAGCAATAGATAAACTGGACCTCTCCTCTTATACCTCATCAGTATTTGTATGTTCTCTCAGATACACTTTTCAGTTTTCGAAAAGACATTCTGTGTAATATTTTTGTTTGTATATTAAATTCTGGGGTTTATGTGTATATACATTAAAAAAAAAAAAAAGACATACATGCTTTCCTTTTCCCTATATAACTATTCACTGATTTAAGCTAATAATTTTGTCTAACACTGTGTTCCTCCTATCCCATCTAATAAGACTATCCAGTATTTGTATAGTAACCCTTGAACCAATGAATGCTAAAACATTAAGAATCTTTTTGTTTAATCAATACTTTGCATTCTTTGGCTTCAGATCTCACTATTAGACAGAATTGCATAATATCAAAATAAAGTATCTCTTACGATACCTTGTTTCATGTTTAGGAAAAGTCCTGAAAATCTTAACAGTCACTCAGAGCTCAAGGAGAAAGAAAAGCAAGGGTTTTTCAGGGCAATAAAAAAGAAAAAGAAGAAATCTCAAACTGTAAGTATACAGTATTTTTAACAGAAAATATGTTTATCAATTTTTAACTATACCATTTTAATATGCTAGGTTAGTATAGTACCTTTGTATTATTTACGACCATGCCCACATGTATCTATTTGTTCTTTTATTTTCTCTCTTCACTATATGAAAATCAAATTCTTTTCCTGTTAAGGGTTTATTTAAGTGCCTTTTCCAAATATTTCTTCACCTACTAGTCCAGTGCATCTTTGTTTACATTCAGAGTCTTTGAGAGCCATTTTTGATGCAAGTTTAAAGCTGATGTTGTGGTGAATTCTTTTGCAGGATATGGTGATACCATTCCAGGAATAACAAATGCAGTATCACGTGTCCCCAGAGCTTGAATAATTTCAGATACCCACTAGGAGGAGATCAAACAGTTATAAATGAGAATTCTTTCTAGTCTTTTTCATGGCAGTGTCTTGATGACAGCTTCCATCTTCCCGCTGTACCCCGTGGCTGGAATAAAGAAGATACATCTTAACCATTCTTAATGTTATAAAACATTAAGAATGGTTATAAAACATTAAGAATGGTGATTTTTGGGGGGAATGGATTGTGGCTTTTGCTATTTGGTATAAGCCTCTGGTGTCTTTTATATGTTTATACATTTTCATTTAGTTTTGGGGGAGAGAGAAAGATCTTTCTTTTTTGGAGAGCAGGGCAGTGATATATTAGCAGTTCATGAAGTTTTATAATTATATCTCCCTAAGAATTGAAGTAACCTAAACATTATCTCATCCTCAAATTACAGTTCTGGAAACAGTAAATCATTTAAAATTTCATTTACTTGAAGCTGCAATGTTTCCATAAGTGTAACTACAGTTACAGTTTTGAAGCTACTCAGAATGGAGTAAATCACACTCACTCCTAACAAAGGGGGTGACTAAATCAAAGTATCTACTGTCACAGAGTGAGGTGGCATGACTATGGTGGGTGTTGGTGGAGGGCTGATCTATTGAACACTGGGGGAGAGGAGTGATTATCAGGCTCTTGAATGAACATGTGCATATTAACTACCACTCAAAAATGCACTTTGCCTTCCTTATGGGCAAGTTTTAGAGCAGTGGCATCTACCTTCCCTTCTGAACTTGTTCTTCTTGATATCTGTATGCAGTTTAAATATGATCATCTGCATTATCCAACTAAACAAAACACCTAGATTATAACTCTGGCATTATTTGATGTCAAAATGTCCATGAAAGGAAAGCACACCAAGGCCATTGGTTCCAGGGACACCTAAAAAAAAAAAAAAAAGCGTTAAATTTTCACTGTTCTAGTCTGCTGTGATCCCAGCCATTCAGTTGGGATGGCAGGGAACACTTTAAAAGCCCAGCTGATGCATGGTGTGTCAAATTATTTCCAGATTAAACTGGAAGGAAATACAGATTGGGTAGTGTTGTGTCTCAAAATCTGGCACTTTCCAAAACATCTTAATCACAAGTACTTTTATCTAAAGCTAAAGGGAATCACTAAAACCTATCACTAAAACTAAAGCTATCACACAAAACTGAAACTCTCACTGGTTACAATGTAGGACGGATTTATACATAATCCTTATTCCTGTTTTTTCTCACTCTTGAGAAGGAGGGAGAGATGTTTTGCATAAGGAAAAATTATGTTGGCCAGTTAGGGCTAGTATCTCACAGAAAGATGAATAAATTAGTGAAATAAGATGGTAATAAAATTCTTCCATCCTCAGCTAGAAACTTGCTGCCATCAACTTGATTTTTTTGACCCAACTGGAGACTGAAAAATCTCTCTTCATTTCTGCTTGCAGCTGTTTAATGGGACAGTGTCTAGGTATAGGCTGTACCCAATGATGTGTGTACAAGTTTCTGGTTCAGGCACTCTTCTTTGCTCTTCTTCGTGTGTTAGTTGAAGATCTCTACCTCACAAAATTTGGGGTGTTAGGATCTTCCATCACAAACAAAAATTATTACCGTAGGTTCAGCACCAAGTTTGACTTCAGTAGTAACAGCACTGTAATACTGGCTTTTCATCTACATGATTAATGTTTTCTATGAATTCATATTAAAAATCCAACAGATAGCTTGTAACTACTAAAGATTTTTCTGAAGTTTGTAATTTTTAGACACCTAGAAGTATGACATTTGACATAGCTTTCTGCAGCAAATAATAAACTAGATCTGAGAACTGTTGAAATACTGAAAAGCACATCATAGCTAGCTAGACTTTATTTCTGATATCCTTTGGCAAGTCTCATTTTGCTGGTGATTCTGAGAGTTGTAAAAGATATCTGAAATTGGATTGAAAGCATCTTCTTAATAATGTAATTCTCAAAACCTCTAATAGCCCAGAACTGATCACAAATCCTGACACTACCTCCTGCAGTAGTTTTTGTTAATCATTCTCCCTAGAGTTCTCCAGGTGCAGTTCCTCATGGGATACTAATCGTCACTTCCTCCTTTGGGAATTCCTTGCAATATTGTTTTTGCTGAGCTGTTCTTATCCATTCTTCCCTTCATTTGGTTTGGAGTCTTTTAGTAACATAGCAAAAGATTTTGAGGATTGCTAGATTCACTGTTTTTTCTGTCATCTGCCACCAAACAATTTGATATCCATGAAGGTTGTTCTCAGTGTCAATGGGCACTATCTTCAGAAGAGCCTGCCTTTTGCAGATTTTGGCACATACTGCAAGATACAGGTCTGACGAAATTATCTGCTTTGAAAAAAATAGGTTGTAGGTGAGCATTTCTCCTAGAGATGCTTTGATTCCTTTATATTTTACTGAACTTGAAACAGGAAATTCTTCAGACTATAAAGTTCCTAAGCAATCTATGCTAATTAGTGACACTTTCATTAACTTGGATGGAACCTAGAAGCTGAGAAAGCTGTTCAAAAACCATTCCCTTTAGTCATATAATCATTATATTGCTATTATTGTTAGTGCTGCTATTGTTATTTAGTTAGTAATTGTTTTAGTTATATTTATTTATAATTATTTTATTATTTATATGAAAACAAGAAATGTCATACTGCTTTAGGTCATTATCATAAGTAAAAAATGATGGCCCGAATTAGAGAATTTGATCCAAAGCTTGGTAAAGTCAACAAGACCTATCAGCTTTCAAAAGGCTTTGAAATGCACTCTGCATTCCTAGGAAACATAGGTATAAGAATAGGTGTACTGATCTCTTTTTACATGCTGTACATGCATTGAGTTCCTTGAATTTGTTCCATTTGCTTTTTTCATTCAATCGCTATTGTGTGTTCCCAAAGCAAATTATAGGATTGATACCGTATGTTGTCAGAATTTACCAGAAAAAGAATTAGTATAGTAAGGACAGATCTCTTGAATTGAAATACTATGCATTTAGGTTTTGTATCTTATATTGCAGACAGACTCAACCAACGGGGAGAATCCAAGCATCAAGAAATCCCTCTTTCCTCTTTTTAATTCAAAGAATAATTTAAAACATAGTTCTTCTTTGAAAAAGCTTCCTGTAGTCACTCTACCCATGGTATTAATTTTTAAGTACAGTAGCACTGTAAAATGCTCCAGTAAACTTGTTTTACTGACTACAGCAGCATGTGGTTTATTTTCATGGGATCACTTTCTCTTCATGCCAGTTAAGTATCTTGGGCCAGTTCAATAAATTCAAGTAAAATTGGCAGTTCTATTGAAATTGATTGCACCTAATTTCTTCATTTTTTTCATGTTTGATACACTGAAAATACAGAGTTCCAGAGACAATGAACCCTGGAACCAAGACTAAAGGAGGAAAATAGTTCTGAAATTGTGTATGTTTTAAATAAAACTGTCTCATTCTATTTCAATCAGGAAAAAACTAACCTGGCTTGGTTTACAGCTATATTGAAAATATACCTTTTAATGCGAACAGCTCCTTTATGTATAAATTAAATACATCAAATATTAACAACAGATTATCTGAAAACTAAATTTTAGCTCATGCCTCTGCTGTATTTTTGGTTTTCCTGATTGTTCATGATAAAAGACAGTTTGCATTTAAAAAAGCTTACATTTCAACTGTCCTTTTTTTGGTCAGAATTCTTGATATGAGATCAAACTCTCCATGTAAGTTTTAAATTATCTTTCTGCCATAAATCTTGTTGGATTTGCAGCTTGGGTAGGGAGTTTCTCAATTTTTGCTCCAGTCTGAGCTATTTGTGGAGGAGGGAAAGATGCAAAAGAGAAAGGTCATGGTTTTGTGATGGCAAAATCAGCCAGACATCAGTTTCAGGAGATTTTGGTCTGCTTTACTCAGGAACAAATTTATGGAACTGAGCCATGGTCTTAACTGCAGTATGGAATGCTTGTAAATGAAGATGAGGCTCAACTTTTTTATTTTTTTTTTTTATTTTTTGAAGCCTTGTTTAATTGCTCTCTCTTACAGCAAATAACACTAACAGCATGCGAATGCTTTAAGGGCTAAGGGTATAGCAAATCTGCATGATTTCCACAGCCACTTACTCTTACTATGGGGAAAACTATTGAAAGGTCAGTGCAATTCTGCTGCAGTAATGAGCTTCACTTGTGTTCTGCAATTAACTGGGGGAAATGATTTACAGCTATGCTTAAGATTATATTAAGAGACCAGTATTTAATATTTTGTTGCAGATGCCTAGCAGTGATGGTCAGGATCTCTTGGCATTACAGAAATCCATTCATTCTTCTAATCACCAGAGCAGCCGGCAGAAAGATTGGCATCCTGAGAAGATGACAGAAATCCAGCCTCATGTAAGTAGCATTATCAATTCCCTGTATTTCAATATCACTGAGGCATCTTGACAGCTTTTTCTTCAGTGAATAGAAAAATTGCATTTGATGTTAATTCCCAACCTTCCTATTCCCTCTTCACTGAATATGAAAAATTGTGTGCCTGCAGTCCTCCGTAATTCTTTGAAAATCTAGATATGAATGACAAGCAAAAAAAGAGAGACTACACGTTCCTGTGACAGTCTTTGAGCCTTTCGAAATATTTTTTATGTTTCTGTATTACAGCCAAGCACCATTACAGGATATGTCTATGGTAGCTATGCAGTGCTGTAGAAAATCCCTCAAGTCAGCTCTGCAAACTATGGTGAACGCTGAGGTCACACTGCTGCTTGACACAGTGATACTGGATGGGGTCACCAGAGCATCGTGAGCATGTTATGGTGCAGCTGTGCCTCAGCTGGCACAAGCTGTGATTTAAGCAGGCTGCATTACTGGAGCATTGCAGTGCACTAAAGCAACTTTATTTTCTCCAATTCAAAAACCAGCTTGGGGGGAATGGTTTGAGAGGGAGCTTCACTGCCATGCTCTGCTGCTATTACAATGTTGAAAACTGAAGAAGAGGGTTTATTGCAGCTGCAGTGTTTCAAGGAGCTACTTCTTCTGTGAGCTGTGGAATTCAATAAGGTTATTTTCATACCAGTTTGTATACCCATACTTAGGCTTCCCCAGGCTCTTTTCAGTGACCCCATGCCTCCATTTTCCTTCAACATGCTCACCATTAAAGAGGCCATGAGTGACTAGAGCAGCTTATCACCCAGCTGCCAGCAAACAAAATATCCCACTGCTGAGTTCTGCCAGCCCTTATTTCAGTGCAGACGATTACTCAAGACTCACTCTAACCTCTAACTGAGGTTTACACGTTTTTTAGGAACTTTGTATTTCTTATATCTGTGGCTTATAAGATGTGGCTGAGGTTCTAAAGTTAATAGCAGGAATAGTGACAGAGCGACAGGTAATGCAACTATGTCTGTTTTCATAGGAAACAAGGTTAAAATAATTGAAGGGAACAACATTTTTTTTCTGATGTAGACAAGGTTTCATCTTTTCAGGTAGCTAATAGGTTGAATCATAATGAGATTTTCTCAGGTGTGTACTCATAGGTTGGAATGAAATATTCCGAATGATACAAATTTAAGTGAAGAAGTCCTGTGAAGTTCAAGATGTTCAGTTTAGGATATGACAGTTTTGCTGTAGGAAGTATGATGTAACGGGTAACAGGTGGTCAAGCGCTTTTCCACGTGTCTTTCAGACCCAGCCACTAAAATCTCTTCGAAAGCTCTTACACCTCTCCACTTCAAATCATCCTGTCCCTGCTGAGCCTCGCTTCCAGCCCTTACCAAGTCAGCCCGCCAAAGCTGCGTTTTCTGAAGTGCGAATTCACCCCATGGGTCAAAGCTCCAGCAGTGGCAGCAGCAATGTGCGACAAGAGCCTCAGCCGAAAAGCAGGCCAACGCTGCAGATACCAAGCCAGCTGGAACCTACCTGGCACGTCTCCCCAGTAAACAGGGGCGCAAGCGATGGGCCTCCATACTCAGATCAGCTGCCTTCTAAGAGCGGACAGAACGGGCACACGTATAACCGAACAAACCGATCACGAATGCCAAATCTGAACGATTTAAAAGAGACAGCCTTGTAATTGCGCTCCAGAAAACAGGCCAGGTCAGGGGGAGATGAGCGTAGGGGAGTGGTGGTGGTTCTGGTGATGGTAAGACTGCATTTCAGCTTTATAAAGGTGTGCAATATGTACATGTGGAGCTATGCTGTTCGGCACCACATTGAGAGTCAGGGATTATGCAGTAAAACAAGTGGAATTCTGAATTACCAGTCATCAGAAATGTCGCTTGATGCCAGGCAGAGTGTGCTGGTCAGGGAGAAAAATGCATTGCTGTTTTCTCTCACTTACATTCCAGCTTTAGTGCACATCTCTGTCTGAAAGCTGGGAGACTTCTGGTATGTATCGGCACTTACAAGGGTGAAAACATTCATGTCTAGACCTATGCCCTTACTACGTTTTTTGCTGCCTAGTTAAAACAGTGGGGTTTATGTGATAAAAGTGTATCCCTATTAAGGGTTTAAAGTTAAATTGTATGTCTTAAATTTTGTTTTTTAAACTTCCATATTTGATAGGATTTGTAATATTTATTTATGATGACCTAATATCGTACTGTTATAATCATATCTTTTATGTTATAATGTAAACTTATTTTGAGCTGTTTGAAACATTGTGAAGCAGTGCAACAGCTAGTTTCTATAAAAAACTAACAGTAACATTTATATATTGCATCAGGAGTATTTTATTCTATATATAAATATATATATAAATGGAAAATAACTGTCTGTTTTTTAAATATACTCATTTAAAAGAAAAGTATTGTTATGACACTATCTGCCATATTTTTATACATTTGTGATATAAAGTGCAGTATTATACTTCTAATAAAAGGAAGTTGAATGTGGATATACATGTGACTGTAACAGTATGAATCTTGATCAGCTATGGGAGCCTGGTATTATAGGCATTACTGGTAACAAACAAAAGACAATATTCAATTACAAGCTTTATTATGGGCTATTTTGTTGGAAGTATTGGCCTCATGTAAGAGACTGCAGAACTGTACAGTAATCTGAATGTGGTATGTTCTCCCCTGTGTCCTTAGCTTTCCTAGTAATATTAATGAGCCCCAGTACCAAATTTTAGTGTCCTCTAAAGTGCCCCATGACTACAAGCTAAAGCAGGTGCTCTTCCACTTAATAGCAGGGGTGAAAACCAAAGAAACATAGCATGAGTTGCAAGTGAAATGCCAAACTTTGACACTTACGCATAGCATGGCACTGCAGATCATAGTATAAGCTTTTATACATATGTGTATTTTACATCTTGTTTAGCAAACTGTTAACTAATAAGGTATACACTGTATTTAAATTTAAACTACTCTTGCACTTTTGTTATATTTCAGGATGTATTTAAAGCTACAAATCTGATATTTGGATACTGAGGAAGAAGGTTGCAGTGCGACTTCATTCCTCCTTGGGTCTTACTATCCGAATATTCTCGTACACAGTTCCGTTACCAGTCTCAGCAAAATACTAGATCTTGGGTTCCAGTCTCCTGTACAAAATTGTAAAAACTGCCTTTATGTTGGTGAATGTCGAGTGTAGCAAATATACAACCTGATTCCTCTGTTGCTGCCAGCAGACTAAATCACAAGTGAGCCAGCATGAGTCAACAGAGTTATGCCAGTCTAAACTTTGTGTAATAAGAAGAGAGTCAGGCCTGTAGTGTCAGAACAATACAATCTTTCCTTTTCAAACACATGAGCTCAATTCTGTCATTACGCTGCAGCATAGTTTGATTTTTAATTGTCCTCATAAGACACTTGTACTTGCCAGTATGTTGTCTGTTCCAAAAAGAGATTAAACTGAATGTAAATTCAGTGATTTAGCCATAGTAGTTAACAGAAGCAGCCAGGCAGCAAGAACTAACTTCCTACTTGGACAGCAACGCAGATGGTACTTCTCAAGTCATACCAAAGTTCTAACAATGGCAAATTCGGCACCACTGCTCTAAAAATCTTTGTCAGAAAATACATTATGAAAGGATCTTACATTAGGTCTGTCCAGGGCTAAAAGTCAGTCTACTAAATTTAAAATATTGCAGAATAAGAATTCTTTCTTTGTCAATTGCCTGCAAGAAATGTGCATGTGACTTTTTATAGATATGTAATATATTCTATTCTCTCTATATATGATATATACTGTGGTGATATATCATATATATAGCATATATAAACACAGTAGACATGAAAGCGTACTCCATTTTCTGTAAGTTCAGTAGGCATCCAGAAAAAACACTGTGGTGTAATCATCACCACCAGAATTTAGCAGCATATTATAGCAATCTTTTTTGGCTTCACCAGTTGATCACAGCTAGGTTAGTCCTGTTAGTCCTAAGTTGAAATGGGCTGATGCCACTGAAATCCCTCACAGAAACAGCGTCTGAGAGTGGGGCTCTAAGCAGCATGGTTTGAATGTCTCTGAGGGAGCATTTCAACTAGATTCTTCTGTACTTTGTGGGTATGTATCCTTTTTGCCTCTGCAAGACTTTTTTTAGCTTGCTGGTAAGAGCTTCATGCTGGGTATGATGATACTGGGCTGTATGTGGCTGTTCCGATTTCTAGCAAAGAAAAATGTTTCCAAAGGTTTTTTTTCCTCAGTACCCATTAAGTTAAATGAGGGTAATCTCTGACTGTACATATAGCTGTTTAAAGTAGTTAGCAAAGCTTCAAGGGTGACCCAAGGAATGTTCAAATATTTGGTGGCCCATATTTACAGAAAATTGTTCTACTTCATACTGCATTTTCTTCTCAAATTCAACAAACCATGTTAGATTTCACTTGAGTACTAAACTGTGTTGAATGTGTGTAGTATTTTCTTCCTTCTGTTGGAAAGAAAGTCCAGTGGCTCAGCCAGCTGGCACTGGGATAAATGGTGTATTTTTAACCTGGTCTACCTTCCCAATATTTAGAATATTGCTAATGTAATTTTGCCAACGCATCCAAAGGCGTCTTACTATAGTGACTGAGATTTGCTGGCTCAATAAAGGGGAAGAGAATTACAGAACAAACTATCTTGTAAATGTGAGCTTTCCTCTTCACTGGTCTGTGAGTTTTGTGCTACATGTTGTATAGATCTGTTTAGTAGAAAGTACCTTAGTTAAACTGGATTTTATTTTTTGGCAGTCTGTTTTGCCTTGTGGCATCATTAATGATGTGAATAGAAAAGAAACTAAATTTCAGAAATGAATTCCAGTCATTTTGCAGAACTCAAGCTGCCTAAACTCGTCTATATGTTTTTACTATAGCTCTTGAGCTCTTTTAATTGAAAAGAAGCACCTTAAGCTCCTCTTAACTGAAACCGTGTATGTGTTTAAGCTGTCCTTTTAAATTGCCATGTAAATGTATTAAACTAGAATAACTTTTTTGTTTCAGCAGACCTGACCACAGAGAACAATCTCTCAGAGCTGTTTAAATTAACACTTTTTGCTCCATTGCAGTCCAAGATTCATTGCTCCTCTGAGAGGTTGCCAGCATGGAGCACTGGGCAGAGTTCTCAGCAGGAAGTCAGTGATCCCAGATTCAGTCTCTTCTTTGTAAAACATTCCCCATCCCACATGGCTTGGGACTGATACCGTCTTTGATTTCTCATACCAAGTCAGACACGCCTGACTGTGTGGGTCCTGACACCACTCAATTTACAGATACTCACTCTTTTAGATGAATATTAAAGCAGGCCTCAGACTTCCAAACATATGAGACACCCTCAGGTCATTCTTTGGCTTGACGCCCTTCTCTCTGCTATACCAACTTGTTTCTAGGAGCACAGCTGGAGAGGTTCCTCAAGAAGCAGTGTCCGGTGATAGGTTTTTAGCCATTCTTTGTCATTGTAGTTAGGTCTCTTAACAGATTAATCTTACCAGCGTAAAAAGCTGCATACCAACCTTTCCTTTTTTCTTCAAAAGCCACTGTGGCTAATGGCTGAGTAGACTCCTGTGTTCGCCCAGACACACCTAAGTATTTGTAACAATTCAGTGCTGTAGTTCTCCCTTATAAGAATGAGAACACAGATTATACAGCCCTGAGAGCACAGTTGTGATCTATTTAGTTAAGGAAAAACCCAGCCACTTTTGAGGGGAGCCATGCTTTACAAGTATTTGGGGGTTTTATTCAAGTTTAATTTTTTTTGTTGTTTTATAATGACTTGGTAGTGAGGCATGCTTCAAAAATATCTGCCTGTAATTCATTCTGTATGTGTTGAACACTGTCAGAGTTGAGCTGGGAGAATATCTGAATCCCAGTCACACAAAGAGTATGAACAGTATAGCGATATATTAATATACTGCAAATTGGGGGTGGCAATGAATGTTTATTTTTCCCATTCCAGCTAGGATACATAATACATCAATTAATGGCGTTATATCATAACCCATGCATTCGGGCTGTTGTTCACATAAGTATGCCCACCATTAGAAATAGGAGTGTCACAGAAGGTGATTGGAAAGGTGATGTGCCCTATTTAACCACTTTTAACTGACCTTCAAATCAAGACCACTATTTCAGAACAGGTGCCTTTCCCTATGCAGGTCTTTCTAATGGTGTCATAATATTAACCATTCATTAACTGGGTTTGTAGTGAATGAGGAGAAAAGCCATTTAACTTCTGGCCTTTGTTAAAGAGGGAGCAATATGCTAAACTCTTTTAATATAACACAACTTAGAAGTTCTAGATGTTGGCTCCTTTTCAAAGGGTCAAACAGCAGCAGTGCATCAATGCTCAGGCTCATCTGGCATAGGAAGGCTTGTGCACATCACTTGGTTCAAATGTTGTACTGAAACTGAAGATTTCTTTCTTGCAGTCACAAAGCAAATTTTATGTAAATTAAGCAAAGTAAATGTTATGGGAAATCTTCTTTAAACTGGAAGAGAAAAACTGTAGTAGGTCATCTGTTCTCTGTGGGCTATCTTAGCAGGTGCTGCATGAGACAGCATAGATAAATCCGAAGGATTAGGTCTGAATTTTACGTGCTTCAAGTTCTGCTTGGGTGCTTATTTGTTATCTTGTATACAGCCAGTTGTTTGGTGCAAAACTTGGCATTTGACAAACTAAGAGGAAGATGCATGAGAAGTATCAGAGGACCAGCCTTGCTATGTTTGGATGCTTTCATTCTACCAAACCAGATTGCTTCTCAGGCTCTTTTAGAATGTAACTCAAAATATGCAGCTGGGCAAAAATGGATCTTAAGACATGGCCCAAGAGTCTGAACAGGGAATTGGTGACTTAGGGTAAGAGTGACTCTACACATCTCTTGTCTTCTTTGCAAGCCAATCTACCTCCTCTCTCTTGCAGAATGTGGTCAAGGTTTGGTTATTTATTTGAAGCTTACTATTGATTCCCAATTTTAAAGAGACATATAAAAATATTCTTCCTCTAGGTACTGTTAGCAACCAAGTAGTAAAATCTTGATAGGCCTTCTAGTATTCTTCTGAAACCTCCAAGCCATCTGAGCTGTCCCTCTAGAATCCCAATGCCATCCTTTGCACTGCTTTGCAAGTCTTCCCTTGCCCTTCCCCTTGTGGTTCTCAAATATTGCAGTTGCCTTGTTCTTTGTTGTCTTTCTAGTGCAGATTATCAGGGAGTTAGAGGCCTTATCTACTACTCCACCCTGTTTGCTGTTTTATCCCAAACAGCTATCCTTAGACTTGCTCAGGATTTTCTTAATTTTAATTTTCCATTTCATCTGGGTGAGATACCTTACCTCATTGTGCCCCCACCAAAACATGCTGCCTAACAGGCTTCTTTTGTTCCACCAGGTCTCTGTTTTCACAGGGCATTGTTTCTCTGGATCCATTCTGAGAAATGCAAGGTGGCATTTTCATTGTACAGGCTTAGAAGTGCATTGTGAAGTGACTGCTGTTGTAGAGCTTTCCATTAGCAACGTTAAAGCATGTTCATAGCACAAGATGGAAGCAGCTATTCAGGTCTCCTATAGCATATGAACCTCTTTGTGTAAACTCCTGACGTGTAAATCCAATGACAGAGCTTTTAACTCTAAAAATTTTAAGGCAAAAGTTTAAGTGTAGGTAATTGTCTCAACTTTCCTCCTTTTTTTTTTTTTTTCGCTAGTGCACATCTTAGACTCATACTACTGAAGAATATGTCTAATTGAAATGAGTAACATATATATATATATGTATATTGCTTATATGGAACAATAAGCTGAAATCTTCCCTGAAACCGTAATTTTGTTGGAAATTCTATGCAGGCATTTTAAAATCTGGTTTATCTGCTAAGGACTTCCAGGACTGCTTAGATCTCCACTGTGAAATGCTGAATTCTGAATTTGTGTCATTTGGGAGCAGGAAGAAAGAGGTTTAGAAATATGTGATCTTTTTTCACAATCTGCCAGTACAGACTATTCCAAAAGTAAGCTGGAGAGGTAACTTTCAAAACTTCTACATTTATGAATAAGATTCCCTGATATTTTTTAACAGCTACTAGAAATCTAAAGCGCACAAACTTCTAAATTTTCCATGCTTTCTGTTGTGGAAGGGATGTGATGTGGTGTTCATCTTTTTAATCCTGGAATACAAACTGATTTTAAAATGTGTTGAATATTTAAGGATGACTTCATGCAACTTAATAAAACCATTTGTAAAGTGTTTGTATACAACCCTTTGTATCATATTGTTGGTACACACCTTACCAAATTTTTCTTTGGGGGGGGGGCATGTATTCCATTCTTAATTAATGTACAATTTCTATTGTTGCTCTAAATATTCTAAAAGAGAAAAAAAAAAAAAAATCCTGTGGTAACCTTAATTATCAGCATGGAAATGGTTAATTTTTACTGAGCACAATGTATTTTTGAATGGGCCTTCCAAAATATGTCTTTAATAAAAATGCAGATTTTGCACTAGAACACTGTTGTTGCTCAGCAGCTGATCTTGTTCCTGACACGTCTCCTCCAGAGCACCTCCCCACATGTTAGCTCAGCTCAGATGGGCAGAACAGGCCAGAACTGTACCAGGACTCCTCTGCCTGACAGGACGCTGCCAGGTCCTGGCCAGTGCTCCAGCTCAGAGGCCAGCTTGTACCTGCCCCCAAGCTGGACGTTTCCACAGGAGCACAGGGAAAACAGCTCTGAAGCACCTTGTTGCCCACTATCCTGTGGTCTCATCGCAGACATTGGTTGGGGCTGTTCTTCCTTTCAGGGCAGGAATCTCAGCTATTCTCTCCTGCTAATGGTACCAACCCACCAATCCCCTCAGTAGGCACTACCCAGGAATGAGAAGGCCCTGAAAGTTTCCAGCCCTTAAATTGTCTCTGTTGCAGAAGGGTATCCACTGTTGGTAGCATGTTGACATTTCATCATTGCCACATGTACACTGAGACTCTTCTAGGCAAATGTTCAGGTATCAGTTGATACAGTTTTTGATGGGTTCCTCTTTAATGTGTCCTGGCCCTCACTTGCTTTGTTATTGTGTGCAGCTGTAAAATACTTTAAATATTCCTCTGTTGGTCTATCATTCTTAAGGGTAACTGGAAAAAACTGAGGAATAGGGACCGCTTTATATTGGTATTCCTTCCTTCCCTCCGTGCTGCAGCAGCAGACTTACTGAAAGCCAGGACTTGCAGTCTTGTCAGATCCTTCCAGATCTGATCGCCCGATGAGTTGTGCCACAGCCACAGCTGCTGTGAGAGGAGGCTGGTGCCTGGTGTCTTCACTGAGCTGTATCCATCCCCTCCCAAACAGGAAAACTGCTGACCTGAGCTAATGGCTTCAACCTCCACCAGGACAAGATGTCCAGCATTTCAACAGTCCCAGACAGAAATGTATTCTCTAGCCTGTTTCCTTGAGGTGCCTAGCTCTGGGGACTTGGCTTTACTCTTACAACCTCATTTTGCTCTTACGCCTTCAAGGATCTTGTTGTAGTGACCCCAGGCACTCCATACCCTTTTCTGTACCAACTACAGAGGTGGTACATGCAGAGCTCCAGAAAATGGAGTGGCCATGCTGTGGTAGCCCCCAGTGTATCAGCACTAGTCCTCTGTGGGATGGGAAGCGTAGTGGGTGTGAGCATCTGTTTCTCATACCAAAGTGAAGGGATAATTCCTGCATGCACACATTAAGAGAAAGGGGCTATTGGCTTACAAATAGTGTGGTTGGTCCAGAGGGCTGAGGCAGTCTCTTATCAGATGGCATAGATTGGGTAAGATTGACTTTTCAGCATGGTTCTCTCACTTCTCTCTGTAAACATCCCAGACTAAAAATTCAGGCCACAGCGCTGAAAGGCAGCTCTTGGTCCTGCCTCCTATTGCAAACCTGTTGCATTTTACACAGTTGCAAAGCCGTGCATTGGTCTCCCTACCTCTGCAGGAAAAGACTCACAGGATTTTCACTCTTAGAAGATAAATGTGTTCTCAGCATTGATTTGCATTATCTCCTGCAGCCTCATTTGCTGGGTTCGTTCTGGTTAACTGTAATTGGAGGCATCTGCCCTCCCATTGAAAGGATAGTGATAAGCTAGGAAAAGTTAGACTTCATGAGGAAAAACTTTGTATTTTTGTAATTGCGTTTGGCTGCTTCTATCCCACTTTCATAATGCCCTCAGTCACACTGTTACTCCAACATGCTGCATTTATGCAGAGCTGGAAGTCAAGTGCAATTCTAAAAGCATCTTAGGACCACTTAATTAACCAAGCCTCTCAGCACCCTTCTTTTTAGATAAAAGGCAGAGGTTAAGTGAATTTCCAAAGGTCGATTAGCAAGTGAGCTGCACAGCTAGGATCAGAACAAAAAGCCTCCTTTAGCAGTAAACATTGCAGATGGAAACCAGGAACAGGTCCCTTTCCCACACAAGCTGGAGAGGTGAACTCCAGGCAAAGGACAGGGCAAGGCAAGAAGCAAATGCACTGTGAAATGTGCTGTGTGCCAGTTAGCTCCACCTTATTTATCACTGTATATTTCAATCTAGAAAAGGAGTCCAGCGATTTCTTCGAAACTGGAAGGCTGGAAGACTGATAGCACAGGTCCTTTCTACCTAGACAGTCTTTTCCTCCAAGGTTTTATTCCATCCTATATGTAGGATCAGCCATGTGACAATACATGATTTAGTGTGGTGCCTTGGTCTACAATGGTACATAGTCCATCCATTCACACTGTGGATTAAGCCTGTGAGCTCTTCCAAATTACACAGGAGCTCTTGGCCCTCGCCAGAGGGGGCTTTTCCAAAACCAGCCAACTTGCAAAACCCTGGACTGTGCATGGGAGTTTCTCAGAGGCCAGTCACAGCCAAAGCTTTGAGTAGCTGCAGTCAAGCTTAACTGCTTTGGGGTGCTACAAACATTCATTTGCTGGTGCCCAGTCCATTCATTCACTCCTCTAACCCCACTCCACACTCCTCAGTCACACAACAAACCATCAGCACCGAGCTGCCTTCTCGCCAGCCACCAACCACCAGGACATGGAGCACAGCTGCCTGGGCTGCTCTTAGGGAAGAGGGAGCAGTGTCTTGACATGATGGCAACTGTGTCCAGGTGTCCTGGGTTCAGCACTAGTTGTCATTTTTCTCCTTCTTAGTAGCTGGTGCAGTGCTGTGTTTTTGACTTTCAGCCTGGGAACAGAGCTGATAACACC
>JBCJKH010015652.1:0-15733 GCA_039877255.1 Loriculus beryllinus
CTCCTTTGGATGCAGCCCAGGATACGGTTGCTTTCTGGGCTGCAAGCGCACACTGAAGCCGGCTCATGTTCATTTTCTCATCAACAACACCCCCAAGTCCTTCTCTGCAGGGCCTAAATATTTCCAGACTATTTTTTTATTCAAAACATTGTCTAGGACAATCAGGATACCTGATATCCCTCTACCTGACAGTGGAGCATAGAGAGACCAGTTTTGGAAACCAGGTTTGTACTGCGATTCCACTGTTACTACAATTGCTACATTGTGCTTATATTGTGATTTCAGTATACTGCTGTATCAGTCTTCTAAATCAAAATCCCATGTAATATCACATACTTCAAATAAATAAATCTGATATTAAAACATTAAACTGTTCTGCCTTCTCAGTCAAGTTGGAAAGATCGTTTTGTTCAGAGGTCTTGATTGTGATAAGTACTGTAACTTCAATGGTCTCTTGCACTAGTTGTCATTAAGTTGTTATGTGATTAAATCACCAGTTTGACTCCAATCCCTTGAAGTGAATCATGGACAAATCCCTTAAATAGATTTTGCATATAGACATAACTGGTGGCACTTTGAAGTCTGTCTAATGTGTACACAAAACCAGATAATATCCAGGATTCTAGACTTAATGGTTTGTGATGGATTTTAAATGAAAGACTTACTTCTGGTTACAAAATTCTGTCTGATGGGCATAAAACTTCTACATGAGTTTCCACAGCACAGAAAACCACATCAAAAGTAGAAGCAGAGGTTGCTGATTTCTGCTCAGTAAAGCATAAACTCTGGGTCTTTTACATGCATAAAGTCCTGTCATAGTCCTAAGTAAAAGACAAAAGGTAGATGGAAAAGTTTAAAATGGTATCTCTGTGGCATAATTTCCAGGGAGCCAGAAATTGTATGCAACTAAAAAGTTATAATTTTGTTTAGCAAATGGATATTCATAGCTGTGGTATAAAATTTCTCATAGGAGACCAAAGATAATGCATGCTTGCCAATAAAGATAGACTTAAACACTGCATAGAGGTGATTTTACTCTATGCCACTTACATCACTGCATGACCATGGCTGTTTTGCTTGATGTTGACCTATTAATTTTTTTGTTATTGTCTGGATTAATTCTGACCAGATGATTTCAGGAAAAGACAATTTACATAGGCCATAAATTCAGCTGTGTCAGTTTCAAACTTTTAAGTTGCTTTATATTTTATTTCCTTCATGAAAACCATAAAATCAGCATGGCATTACTGGGCTCCAGATTGACATCTTAAACAAAAGCATTTTTTCAATCAAAACCATTTTTGCACATCTGCAAAATTCAATCTCTTGACTCTTTGCTTCTTGTACAAAATTATCAGCAGCACAAGGCCACAAATCTGACTTTATTATTGAATTGGATTTAGGTAAATCTTTCAAGACTATAGGACAGCTGGCATGTGCACTTAGTCTGAACACCTGTCATAGGCAAAATTGTCTTAAGTAAGAGATTTTTTTACCTAATTTAATTCATAGTCAGTTAACACCAACTTATTACTGAATCAGATACTGGGAAAAAGATGATAGAATAGTTTGTATTGGTAAGGGACCTTCCAAAGCCATCTAGTTCAATCCCCCTGCAATAAGCAGGAATATCTTCAACTAGATCAGGTTGCCCAGAACCACATCTGCCCTTTGAATGTCTCCAGGGATGGCACATCCACCACCTCTCTGGGCAACCTGTGCCAGTATTTTAACACCCTTACTGTAAAAAAGTTTTTCCTCACATCCAGCCTGAATTTCCCCTCTTTCAGTTTAAAACCATCAGCCCTTGTCCTGTTGCAACAGGCTCTGCTAAAAAGTCTCTCCCCATCTTTCTTATAGGCCCTTTTCAAGAACCAAAAAGCCACTATAAGGTCTCCCCAGAGTCTTCTCCAGGCTGAGCAACCACAACTCTCTCAGCCTTTCCTCATAGGAGAGATGCTCCGTCCCATTGATCATTTTTGTGTTCCTCCTATGGATCCTCTCCAACAGGTCCATGTCTTTCCTGTACTGAGAAGTGCACATGTCAATTTTGCACTATCAGTGCCATGGCTCCCAGCTTAGTTTCATAGCGTACGTAAGAAGAATTGATCTCTGTGTGCATACTTTGGTACATGGTAACTGCTAAAGTAAAAGCTGATTTGTCCATCTAGGTAACTTTAGAGCTGTGAGTCCTAGTCGAGTCAGTAAATATGTGGAACTATCTTCTATCAGATGTTTCATTAAATTGAGAAGTAGGCAGAACTGCTGCACTCCTTCTGTCTACAGGATCTCAACAGCTTCCACTAGTCCTCTGAGGACTGTGGTCCTGCAAGAGGGCTGCTCTTCACAGTGACAGGCACTTTGCACTTCCACCTGAACTAAAACAGCCTGAGGAAGAAAATGATCAAAACCTTACTGAATGTAATTGAGCCTGGAAAAACAGTTGGAATATTGATTTGTGGCCCCTTGACCTTTTTGAAATGACATAATTGGCCCTCAGGAAGAAAAGCTGTACACTGCTGATGTAAATAAAGTTATTAATTAGGTCCTGACAGAACACATTCAGTCTTCTCCTATTTCTAAAAGTTAATTTCCATGGCAAAGGGTATACAGCATAATCTCAAAGTCATTAAGCTAATTTATGAAATGTATATTAGATTGTGACAAGTAAAGATAAAATATTTAAAAAAAAATCAAATTTTAACCTGAGTTTAAGTCTTCACACCTGGAATCTTTCTCAGATACTCTTACTAGAGAAAATAAAATTTTAAAGACATTCTGAAAAGGTAATTCTACATTTATTACATATATTAAGATGAAAGAAATATCAAGTTGAGGATATTACTGAATATGATTTATCATTAACAGCAAACTAACAAGGGTCTGATCAATTACTTAGTGAGGGATGCATAATAGTAGATAATGCCCAAAGTTTATACGGTGGTGATTAGAAGAATTTTCTGTAATAATAAAAATCAGATATATCATCCTCCTTACAAAAATATTCTGAACCATTATTTATGCTTGATAACTTTTTATCAAGTATCAGCAGATTTACTGCCTCCAGAGCCACCATATTACTCTCCTCACCAAATAGAAGCTTGAGTGATACACCCTGACTCAATTACTCTGAAAATTTTACAAGCATTCTGCATTCTTAATTGTATACACTTTACAAGTAATTTGTGACCTTTGGCTTCATGAGCTTTGATAGTCGCAGTGTAGAAGACGAATGTACCAGGAAGGTGACTGACTCTCTCTGCACCGTGACTCCAAGTCCCTGGAAAGCTTTCCTTGAGCTAGTATCTCTCCTCCAATCCTACTTCACTCACGAGACATTTCCTAATTTTCTACCATGTACCCAAGCTTGCATGTGTACATGGCCAAGTAGAGTTACCCAAGTCAATCTTATTTACTTCAAAACTACTCAGCTGCCATAGTGCTTGCAAACAGTTTGTAAATCCAAAGATGCACTGTATTAAATGATGGGACAATCTGTTTTCTAACTGAACATCTGCATGAAATTAAATGAAAGTGAGGTTACAAACTTGCAGAGGTAATACTCCATGGGCTGATCGTAAAGGGAGTCCCACAAGGACGAAGGAAGATAGTGATGTATGTTTCATACCAGATATCAGCTGGCTGAAAGCAGTGGAAAATTTGAACCAAGAAGAAAATAACTGGAAAGCTTTATGCACTAAACTATGATTAAACTCTGTCCTTTTTTCCACTGGTGTGATCAATTCACCTCACACATAAATAATTTCCAGCCAAGCAGAGGTTGAAATCTTCATGGAAAGCCTTGGGACAACTGAGGCTCAGGTGTGGAATGACAGCTCACCAAAATAACTCTATTTTCTGGTTTTCTTAGTTTTCAATCCAAAAGAGAAAAATTATGTTTATAAATTGTAACAGCTGTTGCTCCTGCTGTGGTTGCACTCTAAGTCAACATAATCTAGCATCATCACTTTTAAAAATGGTATGCTTGTCTCCAGGGTGTAGAACTTACAGAAAACAAAAGCTATTCTAAGGTTATGATGGCCTTTTTAAGCATGGTCTCTAATAATCACATTCCTTCAAGTGAATGTACTACCATACTGCACATTCATTTGAGTTTAAAAATCTCACTGAAAAAAGAATCTAAGCCATAAACTTCCTGGATAACAATCTTTCTTCAGAGACTCTGCTTTAAATCAGCAGGTTTTCAATACATCAAATGATAATCACATCATATTTTCTTGTCCCTATTCAGTCACTGAGATATGACTCTGAGCAAGGAAATTATCATAAAGACTTATTTATTTTAAGTTTTGCCACACCTTAGAACTTTCATTTCATTTGTAAACCCTCATTTGGAAAAATTTCTCATCCTACCTTACAACAATCATTTGCACAAATAACATAAGAGCTGGTTCAGTAGAGAACCATTCAAAAATAGATTTGGGCCTTGGAACCCCAGACAAGAGTTAAGAATGAATCACCTGAAGATCTAATCAGAACTTATAGATGGCACAAAGAGATGCTTACAGTGGTAACACTGAATTGTTGGCTACTGTAGTGCCATAAATTATTAAAATTTTTGGTCTCAGGAGTCAACAAAAATACTTGAAATTATCATTAAAGCCTAGAGGACCGACAAATATTGTCCTCAGTAGTACAGCCCCACAGATTTTACACATCTGTGAAGTATGTGGATACTACCAAGGCTTTCCTAAATAACAGTACTTAAAATATAGCTACTATTTAGGGTATAAACAGTAATAATTGAAGTCACAAAAAAATTAGCCTTCATGTGACAAGGGCTTTTGTTATAAGCAAGCATTTAGCTATTAATTATACTGATCACTCAAGGTATAAAATTCAAGCAATAGGTAAGTCATGATTCAAGGCCACACCTTTTTCTTAAGGAAAAATATCCAAAGCATTACTGCAGACTTTATTTACCTTATTAGGCTCAAGACACATTTCCACTTTTTTTTTGGCATTTCCAGATGTTGTTACTCTAACTCATATAGTAAGTCAGCTGTCTTAGCAAAGCTCTTAAGGCTTTTCCTCCTATTGTCTGGCCTTGTTCATGGTAAACTGTCACCAAACAGCTGAAAAAAGCCTTTGAAGTTCTCTGAAACTGTTTCTTGTCATAATAGCTTCCAAGATTACAGTCACTTGATAGCTGAGACTAGCACTATTGATTAGGCCTCTCTATCAGCTGGCAGACAGAGAAATCTAAGCAAGCCCCACCTGAGGGGATACAAATACCAGCAGAGCCATTGTCAATGCAATGTAGCACACAATGTGGCTGCTGACATTCCTACTGACTTCTGCATTTCCCGCAGGACATAACATATACAGCTGCTCTCAGACCAAAGGGAATGTACAAATCCCACCCACTTCTTCCAACAGATAAAGAAATATAGTTGTGAAGACTTCTAGTTATTATTTCAGGTATTTTCAGAAGTTAAATAGACTTTGGCCCAAACTCTGTCTTATATCTCTCTTGATCTCAGCAAGAACTGTGTAAGCGGTTTTGAGAGCAAAAATGAGTTATTTACATAAAGTTTGGAAAATTACGTATTATTAAATTTTGCTGTGAGTGTACAGTATTAACTAACAAATGGTTAATTGCTATACACATAGACAAACAGCTTCTGATGTTTCACTGATTTACAGGTATACTATCACATTAGAATCACTTGGAAGCTGACTTGTTCAGATTCTGAGTGGGGGAAGTAAAGACATGGTCTTGCTGACCTGCCACAAACAGAGAAATGCTACATGCAGGCAAATGAATGAAGGGAGCAGCTCTGCTCAAAATAGGGGCTGCAGGCTCAAACAGAGCAAATTCAGAATGTATTCAATGTCTGGTTAATCTCAGCAACTGAAAATGTGTGAAGGAATTTGGAGTTGAAAGGGGCTGCACATAGAGCGAAAAGAGCTTTGTTATCTGCTATTACTGTATGCTCAGCAGTGAGGGGTTGGGGTGAAATTCATTGCAATTTATTACTAGATGGAAATTAAATTCATTGGATCTGTTCAATGTAAACTGCAATCCAAAGTATTTGGGGATACTCAATCCATGAGAATTTTTAAAAGCATTTCTCCTTTCCTAGTTACTAAGACTAATATTAGATTCATGTGAATATCAAATGTAATTCCATTTCAAGTATTCTCTTCTTAAAGCAGTATCCCAAATTCAATCTCGCCCACAAATGGTTCTGTTAAAGACAGTTGTTTCAAATACCAACATACCAAACCACATCTCTACTAGGGAAGAGAAAGAAAGGGAGTAGGAGGAGAGTATTTATAGTCTTCAACTATAGATTAGATATCCCCTCTTCATTCTTTCAATCCATGCCATTCATCTAAATATATCTCTTTTTTAATTCATTCCTCTATAACTTCTCCATAAGTATTTCAAAATGGATTGAAATAAAAGTGCTTAGGACTGCACTTGGCTGTCTAAATTCAGACAGTTTAAAAGCTCAACAAATCAATTAACAAAAGAAAAAAAAACTCGGTATAACCAGAATTATTTTTGACAGTTTCATTTTGATTCTGATTTGCTCTTTGACATTCTAAGATAAACTGTTTTTACAATTTCCAACTTTTTTCTTAAGTAATCAAGCCGTCCTGAGCAGGAAACCTACCCACTCACACAATTCTAACAAATTGGCATTATTACCTTAAGGTAGCATTATCTAGCTCACATTATGTGAACTAGACTCCACTGTAATTTTATACTTCTTATATACTACAAAAAGGACATAATCTGACTAAGCAAATGAAGCTTATTTTTCAGAGGTATAAAGAGTGACGGGTTTTATGGCTATATCACCTATGTCTCTCCACATTAGTCTGTCAGGTGTGTCAAAGCAGAATGGGGTGTATCAGAGCAAGAAAGGAGCCTTCCCTGATGTGGTTTTACTAGGGATATTGCATAAGCACTACAATTTAGCGTAGGGCAGAAACTGCTTTAGGTCAGTGAATCCACCACATTTAAAAACTAAACCTATAACAGGAGTCTGAGAAAGCCCCTATCCCTTGTTTCTTTCACTTAGTGGAAAATCAGTGCAGGATCTAATAGAGAAACTTCTCAGGGAACCTGTTAAATCCTGATTATAGGGATAGAATAAGGCAGAAGAACTTTTCTAATATAGGAGGAATAAAGCTAAAAAGGAATGAAAGCTTGCCACTGGGAAAATGAGACTAAGAAAATCCAGTGTTTGTTGGGTTTTTTTTAATTAGCCTATATGTTCCAGTAGTGAGGAAGAGTCAGTATGTTCCATATCCATGAATTTAAGGGGCACTATAAATGCTTCATCTGGACTTCTTTTCAGTAAACCTTTGGCTTTCACATCGTTGCCTTACATCTGCAATTTCCAAATCATTATACTGTTGCCAAGCTATTGTACACATTTCAGGATGCCAGCCAAATTCTAATAATGGCATCATTAAGAGAGAGCTATTGCAATGGTAAGTGCTGTATTACTTTACTCATTTTGCCAATTGGTGATGTCAGTAATATCCTGTTCTTTAGGAACTGTAATTAAATTCTTTCATTGAAATAATCAACATTTGTGTTTCCAACCACTTTGCAACTACAGTAATCCTTTGTGTGCCAGCTGTGAGAATTTCCTATCCTACTCTCTCACATCAGCAAACTGAAGGGGAAAAGTTCATTTCACACTTTTATATAATGTATTCATAGCTGAGGTAAGGTAACAGACATGTTTTGCCTGTAATACTAAGGCCTAAGCCACAAACTAAGACAGCTTGAAATAAATTCAAGTTAAATAAATAATTTCTCAAATGCAGTCTTAAAAAAGTATCTTCAGAAACCACTATCCTTTAATTAGTAGATCAAACAGCTAATCCACTCACTGATGCAGGAAGAATATGATCAGTCTTCATTTGGATCTAAATCAACCAAATCTAACAAGCAGTATACTTTAATTATGTCAGAAATCATTTGCAGAAAGTTTGCATATGACTAGGACTCTGTGTCATGAATCCCAAAATACAAAACTAGCCATAAACCATGCCAGCAAAAGAGATTAAAAACAAAGAGACAGACTACCTGCAAAATCAGCTTCAAAGGAGTGCTCTGCTATGCACTTTTGACCCTTTTTACTACAAGAGTATCACTGCATAATGACTTGAACCTAGAGCCAAGAATAATTTCTTCAATAATGCAGATAATGCAGAGCCTGCTGCCTGAATCCACTGCCAAGGAGAGCTATTAGCTCACAGTAGAAATCCAGAGAATTGTTCTGGCGAAGCAGAAAGCAAGGTACCAAAAACTACCATGCAGAAAATGTGAAACAAGAACATGGGCACCCTTATCTGTCTGGGGAACACAGATTAGAATTCTCTTCTGAAATAAAGACAACTTTAAAGAAAGGCTCATGCTTTTGTTTGTACATAACTTTTCTATAGGAGATAATTGCTAGAAACATCCTTCTTGAAAGATACATGTCTTGGGAAGACTGAAAGTTTAAAAGCCCATGTCTTCTGTTTCATAAGAGGGTGAATGAGGCCACCTCGCATCCTATCCACTGAAGCTTTGATATTGTGCAGAAAAGAATGCAGGATTCTACATTCAGAAAAAGCCTAGAATCATGCAGAATTTTAAGCAAATATAATTAATTATAATTAAATATAATTAATTACAGGACCTCTGGAGGTAATCTAGTGCAACCTCCTGTTCAACAGGATCAAACAGATCAAACCTGATCTAAGTTCAGAACAGCCTGGTCTAACTTCACCAGCGTTCAGGGCTTTGTCCAGACAGATTTTGAAAATGGCCAAGGTTGTTTGCTCATCCACAGTGCACACTTTTCTTTCTCTAAATCCAGTTTTGTAGTGTTGTTTCTTATCTTTTCATCATGTACCTCTGAGAAAAGTCTAACTTATCTTTTCTATAATTCTCCGTTAGGTAATGGAAGACTGAAATTAGTTCTTCCCTTTACCAGGTTAAACAAATACATTTCTCTCATTCTCACCTCACCACAATTTGCCCCACTATCAACCACTGGGACATGCCACTTAAAATTGCTTGGAATGGACTTAGATCACTATGCTTGTTGGTCTAGCCTCACTTAATATGTTCAATCCAGTCCACATCTCTTAATGTGGCTAAGAGGATACCATGAGAAACCATGACAGAAGTCTTGCTAAGATCAAGTTAGATGATATCTACTGCACTTTCCATATCCATTGGGTTACTCATTTCATCACAGTAGGAACTGAAGCTGGTTGAGCACAATCTGCCTTCAATAAATCTATCTTAACTCTTCCTCTTCCTTGTCCTTCCCTCACCATAGAAAAGACGTCTAGAAAGATTTGTTTGATAATTTTCCTAGGTACAGAAATGATGTTGACCAGGCTGCAGATCTCCAGATCCACCTTCTTGCCTTTTAGATGGGTACTGAACATTTGTCACAAGCTTTCAAAGGAAATAGGAAGTGAGGCCTTTCAGTGTTGGCTATTTCTCTCAGCAAACTTGCAGACAGCTGACCCAGTTCCAGACCTGTGCATGTCCAGCTTACTTAAATACTTCATAATTTGATTCTCCTCTAACATGTGTATCACATCTCTCACTGAAACAGCAGACCTTGCTGTTAAAGAAATGAAGCAAAGAAGGTGCTCAACTTTTTCCACACTTTTCATCACGAAGTCGTCAGCCTCATGACAAAGCTGAAATGTACATTTTATTCAGTATCACTGTTCCTGACAACATACCTTTAGAGGTTTCCTTGTTACCACCTTTAGCTGAGCTTTGACCTCCTAATGATGTGCCAACATGCCTTGATGATACTTCTGTATTTTCTCCTCCTGTATTCATCTCCCACTTTCACTCCCACATAAAGTATCATGAGTCCATAAGCTTGGTAGTTAGCATACATAATAAGATGGGAGAGTCCCAGGTTTTGGACCCTGTTCCAGAAATTAATTCTTCAGTTTTAATATCAATAAACTAATAATGTTCTTCATTGAATTCACTGATCTAGCTCCATTTTCTCATCCATCCCCTTTCCATTCTGTACTGTTGTCATATTTCTCCTGTAAAGGAGCCGAGATCACCAGTTTAGCCAACATCCTCACAAGTAAGGTGCTCCTGACGTATGAGAGATCTAGCTGTGAACCTCTTCAGGGCAGCAGGGGGCTTGGGTGCATGTCTGAATTCAGGACTGATGAACTTTTTCGACCACCTGGTTTGAATACAAAAGGACACGTTTTTATTTTTCATAGTTCAAAACCAAAGGATTGGTGCTCTTTCTAAGGAAGATGACACGGTTTATTACTGTGTGTGTTCTGAAGATATTAGATGAACTGTCTCAGAGATCGCAGGCAGTAGAACACATACTAGGTAGATCTCAAGAGGTTATACTAGAAAGAAAGCAAGAAATATTTTACTTTAAGAAGAAATAACTCATATCCTAGAGAGATTATACAAATTGGATGAGGAAGATTTAAGATACAAGCTAGTAGTGATCTGATCCAAATATGATCTCCAGGTTTTAAGTCAAAGTGACAGATGGCTGAGCGTCCACAGTAACTAGAGAAGGGAGGAACAGACCGGAATACTGATGAACTATCTCTGAGCTGGTGTCTGGACTTTCACAAATTGGTTACAGAAATATATGTCAGGATTTTACACTTAGCAGGAGACATGTTAGGTCAAAGAGAGAAAATGTGTTTCCAGGAATGCACAGTACTGAGAAACACCAGCCCTACTAAGCATCAGTGCTGTTGTACGTCTGTGACACTTAAAGTCCCTGCTTACATGAGTCTGGTCAGCCTCCGCTCAGAACTGCCAGGAACCGAAGTGGATGCTCGTGCAAAGGTGTTTTGCTTGGGCAAAGGGACGTTGTGTCCTTTGGTGGAGTGGTTAATAACAGGAGCATTCATTCTGTGCTTCTAGCGCAAACATGACTGAAGGACTCAGTGAGACAGGACTGGCTGAGGATCACAAAGGGAAATGTAAGTCCCAAACTGTGGCTGCCCTGAATTCAGTTATGGCCCAAAAGGCCTAATACTACTAAGCTTTCAAGTGGTGTCAGAACGCTTTTTAGACAACAGCAGGAGGAAAGATTAAAATGACATTTTCTGTGATTGGCACAGATAAGAGTAATGGATTCAGAAAAAAAGACAAACTGACAGGAAGCCAGATATATTAGTTCCAGTCTTACTGGAACCAATAAGCTCAGAAAAAAAGGACTGAAACTTTGAATAAAAGAATTTACCAAACATGAATTTGGAAACCTCAGTTACCATTAAAGACAGAGAAGACTTTACTCTTTTAATTGAGAAACAGAAATAGAAAAGGCTTTCAAGCCACAGCTCAGGATTACATATTTGAAAAGCAGTTTAGGAAAAGCCAACAGTGGTGTAAAAATAGTCTTTCTATAGTCAAGATACACTGTTTTACTGAATGTTCAGAGTTATCGGCAGCAATTTTTATCTCTCCACACATCAAGTAGAAGCACTGTTTTAGCATGAAAAGGGAGGGGAACAGAGAGTAAAAGATTTGGTGCTAAACCACTTAGCTCTCCCTTTGTTACTTTTAGAAGTGGTCTGAGAATAAAAATAAATACCAATCTAAATATTCACTAGATGTTATCAAAGCAGAAGGCAAGAGGCTATCAAACCATCAAATATTATTTAGTTCAAGTGTAAAGTCCTTATCGATGAAAAGTTAGTTAATTAACGCTAGGCACAGACATTTTTTTGGATCACAGTCAAACTAGGGATGAAAAAAACACTGTTCAAATCGGGCAAGTCAGCTGTGAAAGCATGGAAAGGTTGTTTTATCAGCAGTAGGAACAAAAGGGAATTCGGACCTCTTAATGAATTTTTTCCTATTAAAATAATAATTAACTGATAAAAAGCCTCAAAAATAACCACGTGTTTTGCCATCAGAGATCAGATGTTACTATCTTCCTTTCTGTTGTACTGTGTCCTTTTTATTTCCTTTCTGATTGCTTAGTATATGCATCTTTTCAACAATAATAAAAAAACGAAATGTACAAAGTGAAAACAGCACTTGCATGTGCATGCACTGAAAAAGACAGATACCCTTAACATGCTTAAAAACCACATGGGAAAAAAATACAGTTTTCATGGTATGATTAGATTATTTTGCTTTACCTGGCATTCCCTGCCATAATTGCGGAGTCCCCATCTGACAACAGAGATGATGAAATTTGGCAGTGACCTGATAAATGTCTCTCTCAGTGCATTGTTGTTGGTGTTCCATGTCACAGAGACAAAGTGATAATAACACCTATTGTTTCTCAGGGTAACAAAATAATTTTTTAGATTCAGTGACTGCTTGTCATTGATTATACTAGTTATATGAATCTTGGAGTTGAATTTCACTCAACTCAAGTGGCTGATGTTTGAAAATCATGTCTTGCTCCCTGTGTATCATTTCAGCAAATAGAAGCATAGGACATCACAAAAAATCAACTTAGATTTTTTTTATATATATTCTAGAGAGAGACTAAAACTTTCTGGATTCATTCTAATAGCATAAACTTTGGGCAATAGAGTGGCTGACTAGTTCTTGGCCTGCAAGTCAAAACTGAAATCTTCATCTCTCTCTCTTATCACCTATAGAAAGGCTTTCAGGTTCACCCATTCAGAATGGGAGAATCGTGTATAGTCCTGATACTCAGTATGGAGCTACTTAAATTTGCCAAAGAAAAATCATATCATTCATACAATACAATATTGTATACTTTTATACAATTTCCAAGTAGCTAGAGAATGCACCCTAAAAATCATACTTGCACAAATTTCCTGCTCACCTCAAAAATCTTGAGTCTAAGATTCTCATTCAGAAAAGTCTCCTAACCATTAATTCTTATATTATTTTGGATGCATAGGGGAAAGGAGAGTGGTCAAAATTTTGCCATGAATTATGAAGAAATTTTTTTTAGCTTTAACTTTTTCTTTTCATTCAGAGATAAAAATTCTTTCTTCTTTTTATAGGATTATTTATCAGTTGGAAATGCAGTTTATAAGAGTTAATTGGAGAATGTTATATTTTTAATTGGTGCTGTCTGTGTTGGAATCAGTAATAACATGATAAATTGATGTGCCAAAACTGGGAATCTTGGAATCATATTGCTGGCATGTAGAATAAGCAGTATAAATTTAAAATTGGCTTTCCACTCTTTAGAGTAGCTAAAATTTGCTTATTCGTGGGATTCACTAACAAAAAAGTTCATGAAGACAGTAAAATCGTTCAAAATTTTGCATATTTGTGGAAAGGCTGTGTAGCATTCAGCTACTGTTAGCAGTTGAAAATCCTGCAGACTGTGTACTTTAGAGAAGACTAGAAAATGAAAGGTGGAAAAAAACCCAGTAATTTCTTCAAATTTAAGCTGACTTGGAAACGGAAATGAATAATCACAGAAAATCAGAAAGATGATTATTTATTAAGAACCACTTTTTCCTGGTTATTCCTCATTACGTGGGAAATCATTTGTATATAAACATTTGACTAAAGTATAGTTTATTCATCTAGCCTTAAAGAAAATCTTAATACCTCTATGTCATGTTTTCATAAGCTGATAGTGAAATTTCTACAAATTCTGCTTGGAGCAAGAGTTCAACACATTAGCTCTCTGTGACAGATTGCATGATGGCACATACTACAGCTGAAGTTAAAGGTTTTCTCTTTAGACAAACCTGCTCTATTTTAATTAAAGGTGCGATTTCAACTCCACAAGATAAGAGATGCGATGATAATTCTATAATTCAGCTCACATTTCGCACATTTTTTAAGTAATTTTCATCTCAGGTTAAATCCACACGTGCCAAGATTTCATTGGGTGAAACGTTATGGATGGGCTAACTCAAATCCCTTTTAACTAATACAAAAGTATACTAGTAAAACTTCAATATAGTATACACTTATAGGACTGGTAGCTGTAGCAAAACCAGGTGCTGTGTGGCTTTTAGATGGCATAGTCAACTGTGGAAATCTGTATGTCTGAAAAAAAGGCTGTGGAAAAGGTAGCAAAAAAATCCAGAACAGCATTACCTAAATAGCACAACAAAGATTTCCACCTTGTACCATCTGAACCTTATTTTCACAATTCCTTGAACATACTTTCTGTTCTATTTTTTATTCCACAGGCTATGTCAAGTATTAAACAGTTTAATCCACCTACTCTTTGGTATTGCAGTTTTTGTAGCTGAGATGCATAATTAGGCTTTGATTTGCAGTTTCTAATTAGTAGCAGAAGCAGCACCTAAGTAAAAAGCTGTAGTGCAGAACTACAAGATTTAAAGGAGGCAAGAGGCATAACAATCTAACTTCTACATATTGTTGGATCCTAAAAATGGGACTGCTTAGGAAAAGATATGCACATATTGTAGGGAAATCACAAAAAATCACCCCAATGATTATAATACAACTGAAGCTTTAAATAATGAAGTTTAAAAATTCTTGACTTGAAAATAATTTTGAAAATCTGTAGTACTACAAATTGAGGAAACAAGCATAATTTCTTCAAATATGTTGCTCTATCTCATAGAAGATACAGCAGATGCAGAAGGAATCATGGGATGGAAGAAAAAATCATTAGAATATATATTGAAAGTTCCTAGTATTAACTAAATAGAAGATCTTTCCAGACTGTGCAAGTGTGTGCACGCTCTCAACATAAAAATTTCTTAAACTTCCACACCAGAGGATCAAGATCGTAGATTTAACCTTAGATCAGCTCCAATGCTGAGAAATAGTGGTAGGAATAATTCCACCTCCCAAAGAAACTTGTTCTAATCTTCAGTTAACAGAGAGGGATCAAATCCTGATTTATAAAGTTTTTTTATTCTTTGTAATATCTTTTTGTTAGTACTACTTATTCCAACAGTCTTGTTCAGTTCCTCCTCCAACTTTGCTAAATCCATCGATTCTGTGACTCATCACTCTCAATGCAACAGTTCCTTTTGTTTTGTCATGAGAAGGGATAAAAGAGACAATCTGAATTACAAAACTACTCATCTACTGCGTTCACTATTAATTCCAGCATTTCTAAAATAAACAACTAGGCTTTAGAACCGTCTTCAGGTTAAAGTGTTCCTCCCTGCATCACGTCTTGTCACCTCTGTGTGACCTCTCAACAGTTTTTCCATATCCTCGTTAAGACTAAGAATTTGCTGAGATCAGATTGTTGATTTATTGGTACAACAGCATTATAATGTATTCCTTACTACTCCCTATCCTATTCTTTATTACCATAACATCTTGTCTCAATTTTGTACATCTGCTGCTCATTAAACCAGACTCTTCGTCCAGCCGTGCTCCAAAGCAGACAGGCACATTTCCTGAGTTAGTACAGGTAACTTGGAACCCGGTATGGCAACTCAAAAATTTATGTAACAGCTCTGGAGGAGTCTAAAGAGACCTTTTCTCCCCTCTAGAACCACAGGGAATCAATACTGTTTTCAGATCTCCTACAGGCCATAAATATCAAGCCAAATATGTCATCCAGAAAACAATGCAAAACATGAAGAAAATATAAAAGATGGATTTACTAGAACTGAAGTAATGCTTTGACCTCTCCACTGGGACAAAAAAGTGTATGAACTTTTCCTGTCATAGAATGTAGTTCATCCAGAGATGAACTACGAAAAAAACAAACACCATGTGAAGTTCAGGTCTTGATGAGGAGAAAAATGGTCACCTAGGTTAGAGGAGATGGGCAGCTGGAACTTAATG
>JBCJKH010015653.1:0-20934 GCA_039877255.1 Loriculus beryllinus
GAGATGCTCACTGACACATTCAATAAAGGAGTACATTAAGAGGGGAAAGCACAGCAGCCCTGCTTTTGCAGTTTTAATAATGAGGTGCTGCTGATACTGCTTCCAACAGATATAGATATCTAAACCCTCTGACCTGCTCATACAGAGAGAGCTGGAGCTAGCACAAGCTTAAAATCTGAAATTCCTCAGAAACCCAAACTACTGAAAAAAACCCGTAGTGAGTGTGTTTGTCTCTAAACCAGCATGACATTTGGGATACTGTTTTCAAAGCAGCCTCCCCTCCTTTGAAGAAGACATGCCAGAGGAGGGAAATCCACACTGGTGGAGCATAGGCTGTTTTCATTCAAGAAAAAACACTTATGACTCTGCTCCTGCTTCCCACTGTCAGGAGTTTGTCCTTCAGATGAAATGGGGACTCTTTCAAAATCTCAGGATCAAAGCCCTCTATTAAGCCAATTTATAAAGGAGAGCCTGGGACTCACTTTCAGAGAAGCAATTGTAACCATAGGTACTTCAGACTAATTCAATATTCCATGTTTCAACCATCTTTAGCCAATGATGAAGAAAATTAAGAAAGAAAAAACAACCTTAAAATTCATCAAACATGGCTCGGGAAGCTTGTTTATCTGCCTTTCTCTCTTTCTCCTTCTTGCTTTGCCTTTCTTCCTTTCTCTTTCTTCACCCTTGTTCTCATTCTCTCTCTTGCAGAAGCCTTTTCAAGGCCTTAGTAGGGAAAGATGGAGTTTGTAAAGAGATAAACTTTGCCTGAAAATAATCTGTTGAAGTTAAGGAGTGTTACATGAGATTTCCACTGCCACAAGTGATAGAGAGGATGAGGGTAAACACTCAGAAGTGGGTAACTTTAGCCAACCACCTTTAAGACAGTGAACTGGGGAGAAAAATAAAGTAGAAGAGTCCAGATAAAAGCAAAGTACGGCATACAATAATTTTTTGACTGAGGTTTGCACTTGTATGAGGAAGTAAGATCTAGAAAGAGATGTGGAGTGAGTATTAACGTTCTTGCCATTAATATTGTATGGGGTTTTTATTATTATTTTCACGACCTTTATGATTTCCTGAATTGAAATAGGGTCAGAAAAGACTAAGAAAAACAGTACTGCTAGCCTAGCCAGCAGTTGCCTTAAAGACAAAAAAAAAGTAAGCCTCACGCTGCGAGATTTCAAGACCAACAAAATTTATGAACAAGCTTTGTATGTGAAAAGAAACTCTTGACAGTGTGCCCTTGTCTATAAAAACAAGCATTAATGACCCTCTTTCCCTTGCTGGTAGATCCAGAGGAAAGGGCAAGTTTTAAAAGCCCGGGAAACTAAACTATGTTTTCACCCTTAAAGGTGGTCCTTTCAGGTCAGAGGGAAGACATGTGATTATGGATCATGGGTATAGCGTGCCTGGGGACAAATAAAAGACTTTGTTGTCCCCAAGGCATCAATCCAGTATCTCTCACCGACACCACATTCGTTAAACAAATAAGCAGATAAATGTACCAGAAGAACATGTGAGAAAAAACAAATCAGGCTTCTAAACTGTCTTGGAGTTCAGTCACAATTTTCCTATAGAAAAAAAAATTAATTCCAGTCTTCTTCTCACAAAGGACCTTTTTCCTTCTTTCTATTGGAGTTAACCAGCATTTAATTGATTTATTCAGGAATATAATTGATTCTGATGACAGTGACAGGACTAAGCCTTCAAAGACTGTAGTTTACTGGTATGCAAGGCTATCATGGTCCTCATTTAGCTTAACTGCGGCTCCTGTGTTAGATGCATAGTTGCCTTAGGCTCTCTCCATAATCCATAGAAAGAGATAGTCTTCTCTGGAGAGTAGTGCACATCTAGCCTGGGCTAAATTGCTATCTGACAGCACTTCTCTCAGTGACTACAACTGGAATCTAGGGTTACTGTGTGGGATGCCAGTCAAACAACTAAACTAGTTTACTAGCAAAAATACAGCCTCAAGAGCCAAAAAATATCTCGCTGTGTCTTGCTACTTCCCTGTCTCCACTTGAAGCTCTCTTGCAGCAAATGTGGATGAAAAGCTTTGCTGATCAGATGATTCTGTGGTTTTTTTGATAATTTGTGGCTTTAGAAAGTGAAGTCATGGTCAAATACAAGGGCTTGCAATTTTTACTATCATCCTCATATCCAATGTATTGTCTTCTCATGGATAAATCAGATTTGAATGATCCAGCTGAAAATTGGACCTCAAATGGGATGATTAAAAAGATGTTAAAAGTGGATTCACCCATTTTCAAAAATGAATGATCTACATGTGGATGTTTACCTCTCTGTTCATCCTTCACCCCACCTGTCTCCCGTATTGATAATTTTTACATGTATTTTTCTTATTCTTAAAGAAAATGAATATACATTTTAAAAATTTTCATTTTTCATTGAAATAAATATTAATGGAAATATAATAAACTCATCAACCACCACCCTTCTCTGCAGGGCTGCTCTGAATCTCTTCTTTGCCCAACCTGTAGCTGTGCCTGGGATTGCTCTGACCCAGGTGCAGGACCTTGCACTTGGCATGGTTAAACTTCATGAGGTTGGCATCAGCCCACCTCACAAGCGTGTCAAGGTCCCTCTGGATGGCATTCCTTCCCTCCAGTGTATCGACTGAACCACACATCTTGGTCTCATTGGCAAACTTGCTGAGGGTGCACTCAATCCCACTGTCCATGTCAGCGACAAAGATGTTGAACAAGGCCGGTCCCAACACCGATCCCTGAGGGACACCACTCGTTACTGGTCTCCATCTGGACATTGAGCCATTGACCACAACTCTTTGTGTGTGGCCATCCAGCCAGTTCTGTATTCACCAAGTGGTCCATCTATCAAATTGATTTGTGTAGATCATACTTAGCCTGATGCTTTGGCATGTTTGCATGGAGTTACTTATTACTGCAAATGTTGCACTTCTAAAATCCAAGCCTTGGTGAGGTAAATGAAGATACTAATGCTGTGAAAGAGCATTTGTGTTCTAGGCTTTTTTGTTACCCTACTACTGTTCTCTGGATTGAAAGCTCTAATGACCTCTCAAATAAAGGCCCAAGAAAATACGCTTTGGATAGCACTTAGATTATAAATGTTAAATCAGGTTGAGTCCAGCTACTTTAGCTTCTTATGGTATGGGATAATGTGGCTTTTCGGTTTACATATATATGAAACTGCCTTAGAATATTGGTGGTCACATGTCAGTGCCTGATATGTGCAGGTAGAAGCGCAATTCTGGGATACATTTTCTTTCTGTGAAAAGCTCTGGACAGAAATGCCTAGAGCTGTAAGTCCTTGGGGGCGCACATGGTGTGTGTGTGACATCTGTTTCCAAGTCTTTGCAATTTGTTTATTTCAGAAACTAGGAACTGGGCGCATGAAGGGTTTTGTGTATCTTGTTCTCCACGAGAATTTGTTGCTAAAGTTGAGCTTTTATTGAGTGTATCCAGCTGACTTAGCTCTGCCACCTCTGTGATGTCACTTGTTATGGACTGATCAAAAGAGTGGTTTGCTGCACAGGTAGTTCATTTGGGAAGAAATTTTTGCTCTGGAATTCTTGGTCACTACTATTTTTTTTCAGCACAGCATCTTCTAGTAAGTACTATAGTTGTTTGAAGTAAATGCAGGAGTAGGCTTTAAAACCTGCTGTTCATGATGTGGTATGGTGGTATTTTGTCACCAACAGCAGTGTATGGTTTTCCTCCCCCATGATTCATTCCCACCCTGTGCTGCCACTGGCTTGGTTGTAGCAATACTGTTAATTGTGGTACTATGTGGTGAACTGGATGAAACAAGTTATCACGTTTCTTCAGTGTGTGATCCAGCTGAGGAGGTGGCATGCTACATGGGCAGGAAGGGGAAACAGGGTTTGGGAAATCCTGAAGAGAGCCTTGCTGCTGGTGAGAGTGTGGCAGTGTCTCAGAGTAGGTACTGATCTGTCCTACAGGGAGAGCAGCAGTAGAAACAAGTTTGGGGAGTTATGATTGCATCTTTAGGCAGAACAGTGTTATGGTATTAAAATACATGCTCTCTTTGTCGCTGTTTGCTCATAGCACTTAGATCCTTTGTGTTCAGAAATACCTTGTGTTGTATGTTGCCAGTAACAGTGTTCAATTTCTATTAATAATATAATGCTAAAAATGTTTAATTTGTAATGTTTTAACCAATTTTGTATTAAAAGGGACTTCAACTTTGGGGTTTGCAAAATGCAAGAAATATTCCTAAGCCTCTACTTTGAAATAACTTATCTTTTTTTCTATTTTTTTTCCTAGCCTTATTAAATGAAAATCTTGATGCAAGTGTTCTGGAATAATAGATGCAGTCCTGCTGTCAGCTTTTGCTGGTCAGTGCTGTTCTTCATTTACCGATTACTTTTACAATATGCACTTGCATATGCATCTCTCTCTTCATGTGACTGGAGCCTTGAAATGGGATGACTGTGGTTTTTTTGATGCATGATGAAAATCACCTGTATGCTTTTCTGCCAAAGCTCAAAAGTACGTGCCAGATTTCATTTCAGGTGATTCATGTTGTTTTAGAAATGTCATTCCTGCAATTTTCAAAAAGGATAAACTGCTTCTGTAACATCTTCCTGCTTGTTTTCTTCCAAATTTTGCCCATCTTGTGTCCTGCTGGATCTTTCTGGAACATGATTTCTGCACTGCTTCCCACCACTGACTGGTTTGAAATAGTGCATGTGTACATACATTGACACTTCCTTAAGCATTGTACGTTGTAATGACCACAGTTGATACCATTCAAGTTGCCTGTTGCAGCTTTGTGCTGAAGCTTAAGTCTATTTTCACTTAGTACAGAGGAACCATGTATGCTTTCAGTGAGAGAACAGCAGTATGTGGATACAGATATAGACTTAATCAAAAAGGACAAAGCTGAGACTTAAATGGTACTGAGTTGTTGATTTGTTTGGATGGCCTTGAGGAAGTTGGAGGGAGGGGGTTCCATGACTTCTGGAAGTGAAGTACTTCACTATTGCTCATTTTAATATGTTCCCTTTGCTATTTTGAAGGTGTTGGAGCTGTGATCTTTCTAGAATAGGCAGTCTAGTTCCTCCCACTATTTGTTTCTTCTGTTTGAAGCAGTAAATTTGCTGCTGCTTGCAAGTTGAGGATTACTGATAGTACCTCAAAGGCATTTGGGTGAAAAGGCGCATGCAAGTTCAGGCTAGCGGTGGAAGCTCCAGACTATAACAAATGTACAACAATTGGCTCCTTGTAGTTGTTCCATGCTATATTCAAAGTTCCTGATGTTCATGTGATGAAAGTTTAGAATGAATTTCGTTTTAGACTGTATCTATTTGATTATCAAGCCTACACATCATGTATTGGGAAAAGGATAGGAAAGCCTTTAAGTGACACATACCTCTTGTAGCAGTTTCACAGTCTGCCTTGGAAGACTGGTTGCTGGTCTTTCACAGCATGTATTTTTCTAATACTCAGTATATTATCTGTATTGTAACTCAAGCCTATTAAGTTGTGCTTGTTCTGCTACTGATTAGTGAGAATAATCTGTTCTTGGCTCCTTCAGAAAAAATACTTATGTATTCTAATCTGGGTACTATGGCTAGTTATATTTCAAAGCATAACATTTTCTTGTAAATGCTACTTTCTGAACCTTTTATCTGGTATCCTCTAAATAATGCAGTTTCTTGAGGTATGATTGCAGTGCAGCCCGGTTTAGTTTATTATAAAATTTTTGAATGTTTCTTTGCTTAGACAGTAGACTATATAGCAAGAGGTGTGAATCTTGGAGGGGTTGTGTGTATGGAGATATGTGTGAGCCTATAAATGACAGTATCTTGTTACTAGGTCTGAGGTCATGATCCCTTTCCACTTGCAGGTACCTCTAAGGACTTGTCCCTTTGGCTGTGGGGAAACTGCCTGGCAGTAAGGCAAGACTGTGGGAATTTGGCTAATTTGTATTTATGTGGTTGGAATGCAGCCAGTTGTCACTGAGCTCTCAACTCCTTGCATCTCCGTGTCACTATTGCCTTTCTAGCCTGTGAGCGCTTCACAGTGGCTTCTGAGACACTGAGTATGTCTAGCTGTGATAAGAAATTGTTAGCTTATCTTTAAAATTACTGTAATTGACTGTGCTTTTTCTAACTGTTTTCTTGCTTTGTGCAGGACTCTGTTTCTGGGTAAAGAATGCAGACTATAAAGTGTGTAGTTGTTGGAGATGGTGCTGTGGGAAAAACCTGTCTTCTCATCAGCTATACCACCAATGCCTTCCCAGAAGAGTACATCCCTACTGTGTTTGACAACTACAGTGCCCAAATGACTGTTGATGGCCGGACTGTTAGCTTGAATCTCTGGGACACTGCAGGCCAGGAGGAATATGACCGCCTGCGTACTCTCTCGTATCCTCAAACCAATGTATTCGTCATCTGTTTCTCCATTGGTAGCCCCTCTTCCTATGCAAATGTGAGGCACAAATGGCATCCTGAAGTTTCCCACCACTGTCCAAATGTTCCCATTCTTTTAGTGGGCACGAAGAGAGACTTAAGAAATGATCTGGAAACAGTCAAAAAGTTGAAAGAGCAAAGCTTGGCTCCCACTACCCTGCAGCAGGGAACTTCACTGGCTAAACAAATTGGAGCAGTCAAATATTTGGAGTGCTCAGCATTGAATCAGGAGGGTGTTCGTGAGGTGTTTGCTGAAGCTGTGCGTGCAGTTCTGTATCCTGTGACGAAGAAGAACACAAGAAAATGTGTCTTATTGTAGTTACCTGGAATGATGGAAGTTCGAAGTTGAATGCTGACTAGAATCTTGGAGGGCTCTTTAATGAGTCAAATTGAAGATTTGCATCTTGCACTAACAGCTCTAAGCAGAAATGCTTTATGCAACGAATAGTTTTGCAGTCTTATTGCTTCAGGGAAACTGAAACAGAGGTTGGTTTTTTTTTTCTAGCTGAGAGGTCAAATATCTACTTTATTTCTAAAGTTCCAGTCTCCAGCTTCTCCAGGGATCACTTGGCTTTTGTCCTTATTTTGTGAGGAAAGTAAAAGAAGGTACTTCTTTGAAGCCAGATTTCTTTTGATAGACATCAGTTACTAGATTTGTTGAAAAGCACAGATTATGATAACTTTGCTCTAAGTATAGCTGCTGCTTTTCCTATCCCTTATTTTACTGATCTGTTTTACAAACAGAAGTCTGGCTATGCAGTTCTTTTGATTTGTCAATTTAAGTCTTGAAAACTATTTGTTTACATGCAAAAATGCCTGAAATATTTCTGAGATTCACCTTAAAGTGAACTGTGATCATTTATATGAAGAGTTAGCATACGGTGTGTTTAATGTAATGAGCAAGACCCAGGGAACACCTGCAGTGATTTTATTAATAGAAGTAGGAGCTGATTTCTCCTAATGTACAGAATTTAGGATAATGATGAATCACTGAAATGAGCAATTTTCATACTTTTGAATTGGAGAGGTGAAAGAGTAGTTTAGATCTAAACTGAGTTTGTTTCATTCCAAAATCTACTGTTTTCACAAGTTAAATCCCCAACTGGCTTTCTCCCTTGTCTCCCAGGGGGTTTTTGCCAACAAGTTTGGCCAATGATACTTGTCTGTAGTGCCCATTGTTTTGGTCTCTGGACTTTACTTGAGTTCTATATACTATTGTCAATGATATTAATTTCCTTCGATTCCCAAGGCCATTGTTCCCCCATATTTGTACCTCCACAAACATAACAATTACTTATATTGAGTACTTTTGCTATATTTTCTGCCAAGTTTACAAACAAATTCCTGGCAATTGTAGGAATTTCATATTTGGCCCCAGTTTCCATCTCATGATAGAAAGAATGGAACAGTAGCTCCTCCTCCTTGTCGGAGTGTACAATTTCCTGAATCTTAATATGGATTAGAGTTCCTGGGTCTGAACCAGTAGTGTCAATCTGCAGACCGAAAGTGTGTTCGGCCTTTTTCCAATCCTCATTCCAGATTCTAGGATTATTTATAGTTAAGTTCAGTGGGTTACACTGATTTCTCTTGCATTTGTTTGGGGCAGTCAGTCTCTCTAGCTTAACTACCCAATATCCTAGCTCCTCTAGTCTCTTGGTATACTTCCCTGGACTATAATCTGTGGTCCCAAGAACACAGGTCCAAGAGTTACAATAATTCCATTTCCTTGTACAATCAGTACTTGCCCATTTAGATTTGTACCTCCGAGGAGTACATATATTTCCATTTGCGGGAGTAGTTTCGCACCCATTCCATACTTCCACATCCCCCTGACCACTTACCACTGTCTATTGCTTCACAAGCATCAAAAATTACACTTGCTGGATTATTTAGGTTGGTAATTTCAGTTCACCCTACTATTATTTCATTTTGTTTTTTGTTTTTTTGTTTTGTTTTGTTTTTTTTGTTTTGTTTGTTTGTTTGTTTGGTTTTTTTTGTTTTTTTGTTTTTCCCAGAGATTGCACTTCCAACCACCATTCCTTTGCTTTTGTTTTAGGATAATAACAGATTATCTTGCCTTTAACATTACATCTGGCATACTCTGTATTGTTATGGGTAGACATCTCGAGCGGGGTTCCAGTGCGTTGATAATGGGTGTGATAGACTAAAGTTTGCGTAGTCAAGTGCCCACTCAAAGTGGTCTTTATACATTCTGTGCAATTGGAGGAGGCTTGCACTCGTGTTAGAGACAGGAGCCATAAGATGATCAGAGGTCCAGTATGACATATACCTCCACCCCTCTGGCCTGTGGGGTTGCTGCCCACAGCCGAGGTACGTTTGTGCTTCTTGGCGGCAGGTATAGAGGCCAACCTGGGCTTGCCCTCAGACATCTTATTTCCTCCTATTCAATTTTCACACAGACTTTATTCACAGGCCCTTATAGTGGATTCTCACTTGTCTCTAGTTACCTCCTACTCTGATGGTACCAGTAACTCCCAGCTCCAGAGTAAAGTACACCAGCATCCTGTAATAGCTATCTATACAAATCCTACTTACAAGCCTTGCGCTGTCAGAACACCACAGTCATAAAAACTCGCACTTAACTTTTTTGTCTCGTACGTTGGTGAGACTTTCATTCCTCTGGTACAGGATCACAAGCCCGAGCCAGTTCCCATGTATTTCTGAAAAATACGATTCAGATTCCCCAATTTGAGGAATATTACCTCCTCAGGAAGAGAACCTGAGTTTCCTTAAAGTATCCCACAAGGGAATTTGAGACCCTCTGTACGTGAGTTATTATTTATATATGTTACTACATAGTCCTCTTGAGAGTCAGTTTGCTGTCACCTGACGCAGATACGACAGTCCACTCTGTAGGTTCTTCCACCGGTCTTTTAATCATGCTGGTGTGGGTCCATTCTCTTTCTCTGGTCCGGACCACAGTTTCTGTTGTCAGCAATACCTGAAAGGGATCTTCCCATTGTGGACTTAAAGATTGCTCTCTCCAAGTCTTAATCAATACCCACTCCCCGGGATTAATGTTATGAATTTTAAAGTCTAGAAGCGTCGACTGAGGAATCCATCCTTTTAATCTTAAATATTCCAAAGTTTGAGCTATTGTGGTGATATATCTTCTAATACTCAACTCTCCTCCCTCATAAGTAACAGTCTCCCTTTGGGTTGTCATAAAAGGTAATCCAAATATCATTTCATATGGAGATATCCCTAAATCCAATTTGGACTGTGTTCATACTTGTAACAATGCTAAAGGTAAACACTTTACCCAGGACATCTGGGTCTCAATCATTAGTTTAGTTAAAGTTTTTGGTTTGTTTTTTTTTTTTGTTTTTTTTTTGTTTGTTTGTTTTTTTTTAAGGTTTGATTCATTCTTTCCACCGTTCCCCAGCTTTGAGGATACCATGGGGTGTGCAACTCCCATTTTATCCCCAAGGCTTGGGTCACTTGCTATACAATCTTTGAGGTAAAACATGTTCCCCTATCTGACTCAATTGTGCTAATCATCCCATATCTAGGGATAATTAGTTCCAAAAGAGTTTTGATACTATGTTTGCTGTAGCTCTGACAACCAGAGTTGCTTCTACCCAATGAGTTAAGAGATCTACTATTACTAATAGGAACTTCCACCTCTGCACAGGAGGGAGTTCAATGAAATCTATTTGGATGCCTTGAAAAGGCCGCATTGCCAATTCCCATCCTCCAGAGGTAGTTTTTCTTATAATCTTTTTATTCACTCTTTGGCAAGTCATGCATTTATCAGTTATTTGTTTTGCTAACCCAAAAATTCCAATACATCCATACTCTCTTAAAAAGTGGTCAAACAGGGCTTGTGTGCCCCAGTGAGTCTTTTGATGTATATTTTCTAATATCTGTCTGGTCAGTGGTTTATTAAGGAGTTGCCTCCCATCAGGGAGTTTCCATTTCCCATGTTGATCCTGTTCTCCTCCTATTTCACTCAACTCTTTCTCTACTGACTCACTGAACTTTGGAATCTCCAGTTCCTCTTTTTCAAGTAACAGAATCAACATGACTCTCTCAATTCCATTTACAGCTGCATCTCTAGCTTCTTAGTCTGCTAGATTACTTCCCCTTATTTCGGGTGTCATTCCTTTCTGATGTCTCCTAACATGCACCGCAGCTATTTCCTCAGGTAATTTTAATGCCTCCAAGGCTTTCAAGGTAAGCCCTCCATGAATCAACCCCTTCCCTTTTGAATTTAAAAGTCCCTGTTCTTCCCAAATTTTCCCAAAGGTGTATATTACACCAAATGCATATTTCGAGTCAGTAGAAATAGTTCCCTTCCTATGTGCTAGGGATTCTAAAGCTCTTTTCAGAGCATATAACTCACACGTTTGAGCAGACCACCCTATACTTCTCAGTTTAATTTTCTTTTCTAACCTGTCTTCCATTAATTCAGCACTTCTTTTTGTGTGCATGCTGCTGCAGGCAACCTACTTTGTCTCATTTCAAAGACAGGCAAGTGATAGTGAAGGATTGAAAAGATCGTTATTCAGTCCTGGCACGATGACCCTTTAGTTCCTACACATGTCAGCTGAAGGGTCATCAGATGTCCTCCCCACCCAGAAATCTCTGCTCAGAGCACATTGACATCTCTCCGAGCCTGGGAGTGTGTTTCTACCCAGATTACTTGGGAGAGGATGGAAAAGTTGCTCAGGAATATGCACACATTAGAGAAGAGAGCACAAAAGTAAAAGGAATTATTTAAAAGGTTGGGCCTCTATGAGTTGGTTTTTTTCCATACATTAATCCAAGTAAAAATGAGAAATACCCAACTTTTACTATTCTGTGTAGTCAAAACATGATCAGAGATCTTCATTGAAGAGCATTTCATCCCATACTCTGTTTATGCATAAAGGACGTTTTCCAACCATGCCAGTTATCTGAAAAGCCAGACTGGTTTAAAAGAGCATAGAAGATCATCTTTTATGTTGCTTTGGAAATGAGTAAACTCTAAAAAGCAGTTTTTGTTCCAACTTAAGACTGCCACATAGAACCAGTTGTACTAAACCACGTACGTCACTGGTAAAACTTTCTGGCTGCAGACAGACTGGACTGTTTGTGTAGCAGATCTGTCCTTCCTCCCTCCCTTCCTGACAAACCCTTGTAGTCATGAATATCATACCAAGAAATAAAACAAGCTGGCTTTAATAAATCCTGGAAAGTATATGAAGATAATCAAGGCTGGGGTGCGTAGGTCAGGTTGGTGGCCTGGAGGGGTTTTCTGTAAGCCACTGACTTCTTGGCCGTCTTCCTTTTTTATTAACATAGAGCTGTGATTGCATCACAACTACTAGACATAGGGATTTTTTTTAGCTTGCTATGTTCTGAGAATTTTTCTTCAACTTTCCCATTTTACTTCATCTTCAGTTGCAAGCAATCATGATTTTATTACGTCTTCCCTGTAGAAACCCCAAAGTTCTGAGTGCCATATAAAGAATAAGCAGCGAACTGTACTATTATACTGTATTATACATATACAGTAGCACTTCAGAGAACTTTACAGACCCTTTTTTCCCATTTTCTAGCACACACAAAAAAGTTTATGTGAGGTAAACCAGATGGAGACAGGTTTCTTAAAAAAACAGTCTGTGAATAGGAGTTACCTTAAAAGTCTGACCAAGTTCACAATTCACACAAATAAAAGAACACCCCAACTCAGGAGCCAGCTTAACCTGGGGAGACCAGAAATCTGGATGTACCTGAATCTTCAGTGTTGGAGTCAGAAGTGCCCAAGTATCTGCACAGGCATTGCAACCTGGACCACCTGGGATGGCTTACTGCCATCCTAGTGTCTGCTCTCCTCAGAACAAATTCTCTTGCATGTCTTCAGCAGCGGACTGCTGCCTTCTCTTACAGAAGAGCTGACATGAAATGCTGATAGAGTTATCCAGCCTTCAGAGCATTCAAAGCACATGAATTAAAAAAAGACTAGTTAAGCCCACTGAATTGTGAATGAGTGGTCACAGTTGATGTGGTTTGTTTTGATTTCATTATTAGTTTGGGTAGGTTTTTTTAGCAGCTGTCAAGCTTTTAGAAGTAAGATATTGCCTGCTTCTAACGCCGGGTTCGCCTGGTACGCCTCATTGACTCGTGAGGAATTACACTTGGCAGAATTATCTGGCTGCTTCTTCCAAAGTGTCTGTTCATACAAATACAGATAGTAACTGGTTTTGCATCTTCATCTCCTTGCTTTCCTTGTTCGGGGTCTGTATTCATACAGTCCTGTCACCCTGTTGTAAAATCTAGTTGAATGTTTCCAAACTAATAGGAAGTCCTAGTTGAAAGAGTTAAAGAACAATGACAAAGGTGAACAAGAATTGGATGGTACGAAAGCACAACAACAACAACAAAAAAAAAGCTTTGCAATAGCTGACTTCAAGCTTGTATTCATAAGTAGTTTTGGGACATGGCAGTTTCTTGGCATCATGCTGCAAGTAACAAGCTTCACATCTGTAGGAACTTGAAATTATATCACTGCATATAGAATGAAACGGAAAGTTCTAAACCATTCAAATTGAATTTGAAATACTTTATATACTCTGAATGTTGAAACTTCTGATGATAAGGTTTTGGTTGCTTGGTTTTTTAAGTAGCTAGAATAAACAAACAGTGCTTTAACCACACAAAATAGGCAGCCTGCAGACCAGTTGTGAGAAGTAGTAATAGAAGACGTGAATGAGCAGTAGTAATGCAAGACAGAAAAAAATCATACAGGAGAAAGCGTCTGTCTAAATAGGTGTACAAACAAGTTTAAGTTTTTACTTCATTTCACAAGGCTAGTCATAAGGTGTGCTGATCATTTTTAAGTCATTAAATGAGTCAAAATATTCCATCTTGGTCCTGGAACCTGCCTCAAGTTAACATGACTGTGCTTTTCCCTTTTTCTCATACTAACTGTTTAGCTCTCAGGAATCTGCACAGTTGCCACTTCTTTTTTCTTAATATAGTCATACTTGCATTTTCTGACTTTATAGAAAGTGTCCCTTCTTAAGTATAGGCTTTTGAAGGGACTAGAAAATTGATGCTGTCAGTGAAATATGAACACAGGTTGAGTGTGTCCCCCTGCTTTTTATTTTAATTGATTGCAACCATACGGTCTCAAGATGTGATTGCAGAAGTCTCACAAGCTAGTTGATGTGATGCTGGGTTGGTACTTGAATGAACAGATTCCCCTACACTCAAATGAAATTCCTACATGAAGTGTAATTGATGAGTCAGTCCAGAGGTAGGTTTTTTCTCTCTTGAGTCAGTGCTAAGCTGAACAAGTGATCTAATGTTTTACTGGTGAAAAGTAGTACCTTCTGAGGAGGTGTACAAAGGAGCTAATTGTCCATTACATAACTGATACAGCTTAAAATCATAGAGTCATAGAACAGTTAAGGTTGGAAAGGACCCTAAGATCATCTAGTTCCAAACCCCTGCCATAGATGGGGACTCCTCACGCTAGATCATATCACCCAAGGCTCTATCCAGCCTGGCCTTGAACATCGCCAGAGATAGAGCATTTGCCATTTCTTTGGGAAACCTGTTCCAGTGCCTCACCACCCTCACAGGGAAGACCTTCTTCCTTATATCTAACCTGATATATTTATTGGAAGAATATTTCTTGTCTTTGTAGAATATTTTCCCTACTTTTTTAGATCAGCAAGACCTCTGAGGCAGAGGGGAAGTCTGATTTCAGAGTGGCCACGTATGGCCCATTGCATCTTCAGTATGTAAGTGATGGAGATATGGACAGAAATTCCACATCTGCGAGGGTTATTAAATAATTGTATGAAGTCACTAGTTCAACTGTGTAACTGTAGGGTAGACCTTAGGAAAAAAACACAAGTACAGTTCTGAAATTGTCTTCTGTTTTATTCCTGTACTAGTTCTTAATGTCTGATCCTTCTGTTTTTTGGTATAACTGAAAATTTCCCTGAACATGAAATTACCACTAAAAGATCTGGAAAAGTTTGCTGTGCAGTATTTTTCTTAATGATCAATATTTCAAGAACTTACGGAATTACTTTTTAAACAAAAGAGCTCTCTAGCATCTTTTTAACAGTCTTTGTTAGATTGTTGCAAAACACAGTAGAGAACAGTCCACTGTCAGGTAAGTATGACTTGCCTCTGTTGACACAGCTTCATTATTATGTAGCAAGTTTCCATCATTTTAAAATTAGGACTGTCACTAAATGCAAGAATTTAAGGAAGCTCTATATAATACAAACAATAAAAACCCAGGGTCATATTGGTCAACAAGTTTGCCTGATATCATTTTGAATCAAGGCTGTTTGGCTATTAAAAGGGACTAAAAGCTGCCAGAAAATTGCAATAATCATTAACCTAAAAGAGAAAGAACACTGTATGCAGAGTTAGAGCAAGCCAAAGACTGTGGGGATTGTATTTCAGAGTAAATGTAACTGAAGGTGAAGAACCTTCTGATAGCTTAAAGAAGGTGTTATCAATCGAAGCAGTTCTTGGAATCCGTGTTTGGAATATAGAAATGATAATCGCCACAAAACTGTGTGTCTCCTGTATTTAATAAAGACATTCTACTGCTTAATGATTAGAATAGTTAGAATGCAGAAAGAAAGAGTTCGGATTCTGACAGCAAGACTTTAGGATTCATTTCTTCTCTTTTTGTACATTCCCAGGTGCTCAACCCAGCTTCTTAAATGTCTTGCACCACATATATTCTCATGTAGAGGTTGTTCTAAGAAAATCTCAAAAAAAAAAAAAAAAAGGCCAAAACAAAAGCCCCATGAAAGGCAAACGATGCCTGAAACGACAGGATCTTGAAATTCCCAAGTTGAGTCAAATCCATTATGAACGCTGAATTTACTGCTCTTGTAAAGAAGTTAACAGATACTTGCACTAGTACAAGACTGTTTACTGTTTTCTTCTTAAATCCCATAAGAAAACCAGTATTTTGCAGTTAACAAGGTGAACTTCCAGTTTCCCAGATGAATACTTTGAAACAGAAGCTGCAAAGTATAAGGCAGAGTGACAGAAACAACCATTAACTAATTCGCAAATACAAATGCAAAGCAGGCATCATTTTCACTTGTGGTTTGTAGGGTTTTTTTCTCAGTGGATTACAGGTGATTGGCATGTCAGAGACCCCTCCTGTCTTCTCTGCACAGACTCACTGATACAGTTTGGGAAACTCTGGTCAAGTTGAACAAGAAAATAACTAACTTTTGGGCTTCCCATTTTTTTGTTCAGACTTCTAGCATGTTGCTTTGATTGCTTCAGCAGTGACTAGTGTTCGATAAATACTCTGCTGAGCAAACAGCCACATAAATGTTGTCACAAGTAGTGATTTCATGCTGTAATAGAAGCAGAAATCCTTACTATAACTAGTTACTCTATTTAGCAAAGATACTTTAGTATTTGTTTTCAGATGTTTCCATTTTCAGTGCTGTTTCCTTCCTGTTGAATCACCAGGTGGATCTTAGATGTGATTCATGAAACTTGGCATTCAAGGACATTCATCTCAGTGCCACTTTTGTTTATTTTTTAATAAATGTAATGAATATATCTTGTCTGTATTTCAAAGGAGCTAGGTTCTTCTGGGTCTACTGTTGAAATAACAAGTGAAACAAAGCAGCAGCAAAGTCCATGTCAACACAGTGAGATTGTGTGTTCAATACCGTTCAATCCTGGTGGGAAGGGTTGGTCTTACAGAAGAAAAAAGTGCTAGCTTCTGATGCAGCATCTTAGCTTTATCCTTGCAAACGGCTCTGCTCTGGGCAAACAAACAGACCTTGCTGCTGTGTGAGGACCAGAGTGGTATTATGGTCCTTGGGGACAACATCATTTGACTATGAAAATCAGCAGTTCCACAGGCGATTGTTCCAGTCAGGGACAGAGTAAGAAGCTTTTCAACCATCTACTTTTCATAGTTGTGTGGCAGGCTGTTCCGCTCGGGGTTGGTGCTTTGCTGGCAATTGAGACCTGAAGGCAGGCAACATGTTACTGACAGGGAAAGGAAGACACAGCAGTTCCACCTACACCTGCCTCTTGTGCACACACGTGTGAAAACACATGCAGTTTTTCCTCAGGCTCATTCAGTGATGCCAGCTGAAGGGATCAGCTTGTTTGTAGCATGTAATTTGACTATTGAACGTGTAATGAGGCGTTTTGATTACATTGAGGCTAGGGCAGGTTGTGTGGAGTACATTTCTCTTGCCAGGTGACACCTGCAGGAAAACTTTTACTTTACGTGCATCCTAGAAAGTCTTCAGAAGCCGAACATTGCCTCTGCACGTGATAACAGCATGGGAAGTGTCACTGAATGCTGTGGGCTGCATATGTTTGCTACATGCTTGGAATCTCCCTGAAAAAAACATAAAGCCACATAACATAGTTCCCATATAATTTCTGTTGTACGTGACTGTAATTATCCTGAGGTTAAGGCAACAGCTTTTTTTTCTTTCCCTCTCCATATATTGTTGTATAACACATAGTCTGATCTTAAAAATTGCTGCCATAGGACTGAGTGCCTTTGTTCCAGTGCTTTTGGCAGTTAGTTGTCTTCAACTTGCTTCCAGAAAGCATTTTTATTTATTTGATGATTTTTCAGCGTGAGTGAGGAGGTACCAGTTCTCAAGCAGGAGATGGGAAATGATTGTTTCTGGGATTTCTATGATTACAGTTCTTTTTCCTGGCAGACCACAGGCTGCTTACAGTAGAACCAACATTTCACTTCTCCATATGCCTAGTTCTGATTCTGAGCTGGTCTGCTTTCAGGAGTGGTAGCTGAAAGTCTCTTAACAGAGCAAAATGCCAGTTTTTAGAATCTAAATGTAGTAAATAGCTGAGTTGTCATGCCAGGAATAAGAAGTTTTGCCTTGGTTTGCTTCAGCAGCATCCTACTTTGAAAAGTCTTCTCCATTTATTGGCGTTCAGAAGTGACTCAACCCCTTTGCTGTCACCACAATTCAAATGTCATATCCTCTTATTCCCACATGCAACCTGACCATACAGAAAATCAGCAAACAGCAAGGTCCTAAAAGTACAGCAATACATTTCCCAAGGAGAAAGAAAAGATCATATTCTGGTTTTTATGTACAAACTGTCTTATATCCTGTAGTCACAGAGGTAACTGAAAGGAAGATTCAGCCCAGACTATTTACTTTTTTGTGAAGTTAAAATAACCCAACAGGCCACCATGTCAAACATCATCACATTCCCACATCAATGAAAACAAAGAAACTAGTTGTCCTGTTTTCACTGCAGTCCCCTTTCATCGGGATTAAGAAGCGAGTCACAGCTACCCATGTAGTTTTTGATGGTGTTGCATGGCGCAGCTTCATAGCCCCAACAGGTATTTCAAAGTCAGTATTTTTGGCAGGAAGGAGTTAATTAGCTAGTCAATACAGGGAAAAGCTTCCTTTATTACGAACTTGTGATAAAATATTACTTCTATGGTCTTCTAAGAATAGTTTCTTTTAAATTCATGCCTAGAAATTGCATTCTGCTGTTACACATGAAGTTCCCCATCCTGTTGTACACTGCCAGCATTAGGTAGCCAAGAGCTAATTGTGTGCGTTTGGCTTTTTACTGTACACTAAACAGTGAAAAATGTTAGTCTGGATCTTTGTAGAGTACTGCCAGCATATATTCCATGCTGCTTTCCATAAGGAAATGAACATCCACACCTGGTTTGGTGCTTCTGGTGGATGGTATGCTAGAATTACAGTATTTTTTCGAAGCATCCAAATGCTACAGTGGTTTGATGGGGCAGGGAGGTGGGATGAGGAAGCTGTACTTGGTGAAAGAAAAAGTGGCAAATGTAGGACAGATCCCCCAGCCAAATTGCATTTTTAAGTGATGGAACATAGACAAAATCAAATGAATATTGAGATCTTCCTGACTGAAGTCAGCATTCGTTTCAAAGCCAGTTTCTTCAGCATCTTGGTCTCAATAAGGAAGCCATCTGCGTGAAGCTATGATTACATGGCTTCCTTCTCTTTGTAGGAAAAAAGTCTGCTACTGTCCCATGCCATTTTTCACTGAGTAAAATATTTAGGCTGTGGTTGATTACAACATGTCTGGTGAAAATAGGTAAAGTTTGGTATTTGAGTGCCCTGGAAAAGCTGGCAGTGTGTTTGCTCTATGCATTAATATCTGTCTTATTTAAGAGGACACTTTTAGGGCTGTACAGTGGCAAACCTGGCTTTGGAGTTAGAAATTTGATAGTTCTCAGTGCCGCTGGAGAGAGTAATTAGAGGGTAGTTTTCTGCATTTGAACTAACCTTCAAAGTGAGACTTTTTTTTTGTGGCAAGCAGGAACATATTTGTGCAATAAAAAAGTTCTCTAAGAAGCAGAAGGTTTAGAGAAGTCAGCTAGCATAAGCTTACTTCCAGTATATTTGTGTATTTCTTTGGAATAAAGTCTAGAAGGAAGAGCAGCAATAATTAAATTCTTAACCTGTTTAGAGAATGCAGAAATGAGGGTTACCTACTCTCCTCATCGCAGAGTTAGGCATCTAAGCCTAACCTAGTTGCCCTAAGCTGCATCTAATCCATAGAGAAATAGACACCTCTGGGAGATGAGCTATCAAATATCATGTGAATCGTTATTAGGAGACATTCATTTTGTTCATCCTGCCAGGTTAACAAGCTCTGGTTTTGCCCTGCAGTTGGGTTTTACTTTCCTGTTTGTTTGAAGGACAATTTAAAGAAATGAAAACCTGTTGATGTGAAAAATGGAAAAAAAGTTTCCCTTGTGCTTGGGCAGTGCTTGGCACCCACAGATCATAAGCTATTAAAGTGGAAAAACAGTTCACTGTGTATGGGTGGGAGTGGACAGGGACATGGCAGAGTAAGCATGTAATGAGCAAAGCTCGTTACAGTCGCCGACTTCCACATAAATCCTCCAGGTAAGATTCATTAGTAACTAAGGAACTATGTGGTAGCAGAGGATGAATTTAATAAATATTTGTGGGTTTAAGTATGCCATAGTTACAACAATTTCTTGTTTGCTTGACTGCTTTGTAGGGTTTTTTCCCACCCAGCTTTTCACAGTGCAAGCTTTTCAGCTTTTTCAATCTTCCCCTTTCCCAGCATAGAAACATGCTGACTCTTCAGACTGATCCTACAAGCTGAAATAGTGTATCTGCCGAAGTTCAGTACAGGCAGTATTTACTGCTCTCTTGTCAGATGGAGGACAGTAGTAACAGTGAAAAAGATGCACTGAAAGTCTCAGTACTACTACTGCTCTTATCAGTATGAATACAGAAATTAGTTGGTGTGCCAAGTGATCTCTCACTTACTACACCAATTAAGACAGATGTGAATAATCTTTTTCCTTTCTCTCAATTCTAGCACAGAACATCACAGTGGTTTCAAAGAAACGGACCTATGAATATCAACCACTACGCAAATAAGAAAAGTGCTGCAGAGAGCATGTTGGACATTGCCCTGCTGATGGCCAATGCATCCCAGCTGAAAGCCGTGATAGAGCAAGGACCTTCTTTTTCCTTCTACATCCCACTTATTATTCTTATCAGCCTGTCACTCACACTGCAAGTTATGGTGGGAGTACTCCTGATATTCCTTGGTATGTAGCAACAACAAAACCATTGACATGTATTTTTCTTATAGGACGCAACCTATAAGATGGTATATAAAATGGTACATAGACTCCCTAATTGTTCTTAAAGAGGTGTTATATTTGGAAGTCTTTATCTCATAATTGATTGAGGTATTTTCTTAAGACCTTAGAAATATTGCATCCAAAGGAGGAAGGGCAGCTTTATGTGGAATCTTCAGTTCTGATCAACTTCCTCATTTGCCCACTTTATAAATATTTTTCTTTTCAGATGGCCCGAGGAGGAAGGAAAATGATGAAATGCTGTAAAAGAAACATTAATAGGCCAGATAGAATCATGCAGCCTTCCCAGTTTCATAATCCTGTTTCTGGCAAGACCTGTTACTTAATCCCGTTAATTATTATAAAGTAATATTTTGAGACTATTTTGTGAACATGAGTACCAATCTGAAACTAAAAATAGGTAGTCTTGAATTCTGCTTATCACTAGGGAAACTTTTTCTACTTTCTACCAAAAGAAATATGGTGCATTATCTTTAACATATGCTTGAAATCATTTCAAGAGAATGAGTTCAAACAGGAGTTGTGTTAGTGTGTGCTCTGGACACACTTAATGAGACAGGTGTAGAATTAGTTCCTTGCTCCCTGCCCTCCTCACTTTCTACTTTCAGACTTGTTTGGTGAATGATAAACATTCACATTCAATGTTCAGTGCAACATCTTTGCTGTTCTCAAAAATAGAGGTTCCACTAGTCGATATTAATAGGTACAATGCCATAAGGCACTAGAACCAGTACTTATCACTAAAAATGAGGGATTTTAAATCAATACTGTAGTGGGAGGTACCCCTGCCCATGGCAGGGGGTTGGAACTGGATGAGCTTTAAGGTCCCTTCCAAACCAAACCAGTCTGTGAT
>JBCJKH010015658.1:0-14963 GCA_039877255.1 Loriculus beryllinus
GGTGGTGAGGCACTGGAATGGGTTGCCCAAGGAAGTTGTGAATGCTCCGTCCCTGGCAGTGTTCAAGGCCAGGTTGGACAAAGCCTTGGGTGACACGGTTTAGTGTGAGGTGTCCCTGCTTATGGCACGGGGGTTGGAACTGGATGATCTTAAGGTCTTTTCCAATCCTAAGTATTTTATGACTGCATTTTTTTTTTTCTTCAGAAGGAAAAGTTCACTGGAGTGAGCTGACTGTTTCTAACAAACAGTCCCCACACACCCATTAAGATGCAGAAGCACAACTCCTGCAGGGAACCCTCCTGGTTCAGAGGTATTTGCATGATAGACCCCAACATCCTGCCATGAGACACCCCTGAGCAACAGGTTAAGTCAGACCATAAAAACTGATATTGGCTTTCTAGGATTTTCTAAGACATCGCTGTCCCTAAGGCAGGGTGGTGAGAAGCCATTCAGCTGTGAGTTCAATGGCTTTGCAATAACAGCACTGTGAGGTCATTCCCAAATCAGGTCATAGAATCATAGAATTGTTAGGGTTGGAAAGGACCTTAAGATCATCTAGTTCCAACACCCCTGCCGTAAGCAGGGACACCTCACACTAAACCGTGTCACCCAAGGCTCTGTCCAACCTGGCCTTGAACACTGCCAAGGATGGAGCACTCACAACCTCCCTGGGCAATCCATTCCAGTAAAGAATTTCTTCCTTATATCCAATTTAAACTTCCCCTGGTCAAGTTTTAACCCATTACCCCTTGTCCTATCACTGCAGTCCCTAACGAAGAGTTCATCCCCAGTATCCTTACAAGCCTCCTTCAGATACTGGAATGCTGCTATGAGGTCTCCATGCAGCCTTCTCTTCTCCGGGCTGAACAGCCCCAACTTTCTCAGCCTGTCTTCATACAGGAGGTGCTCCAGCCCCTGATCATCTTCATGGAGTAATGTTGCTTTTGACAGTTTTGTACTCTGTGCTTTCTAGATCAGCACAGTAATACTTATATCTAATAATGTGATTTGTATTTTAAACATCCATTAGATGTGTGATTATATGTTCCCTGTAAGACTGTGGTTCATCTGAATGAATCCCAAACTGAATGGCAAGCACAAGAACATCAGTTGAGATCTGATAGTGGAAGATCACAGAATATCCATTTTTCTAAGAGAATCCCCAAAGATTACCAGTTTCTGTGGTACTAATTAATTAGAATAGAGATACCCAGTAATCCTTTAGATAATCCTCTGTTTACATTTTCCCTTCTCCTTCCTCCATTTGAATATCCCTGGAAATCTTATTCAGAGAAGTCTCACAACCAAATAGCTGGTGGTAGATACTACTCTTATTAGAGTTTATTTTTTCATTAAAAATACACATTCATAGTTCAGTATTTGCTTAGAGAGAGATGGAAGAGAAATTGGGAAATTTGGGACTGATACCAGAATTTCAGTTTCAAATAGGTGTGGTTGCTCCCATTACAGTCAGCAGAGCTCATATAATGTGTGGAAGAGCCTTTAGAGCTCACAATCAAGAATCTTAATACTGAACTAAATCCCCTGCAGCCCATCTGATTGTTACTGAATTTTCTTCTATTTTAGCAATAATCACTTTCTTCAGAGTTTGGATTTCATTATAGATCCTAATTTGAGAATGATTTTAATGTTAAATTTCATATAGTGCTTAATGTTATGTCTGCTTCTTCTGCTAACTTTTAATCATTTCTAACTTTCCTTTTACCAGCAGTCAGTTATTCTGACTCTTTACTTTCGTCCCTCATCAATTCATTATGGCTGACTGCAACTAGCTAGGACTTTTTGAGCCAAAAACATAGAAAATTATTTGAGTCTTGGGTATCTCCAAGGCGCCACAATTACTTAATGCAGTTTCTGCCATATGTAACTCAGGGTCTATCCCAACGAAGCAATCCTTATTTGCTTTGTCAGTTATTCTGATGTCTGGGGAATTAATCTGTGCAGTTTCATCTTGCATTTATCTTGTTCTGTATGAAGTATAAGTTTTGTAGAAAGAAAACACATTAATTTGTCTTTGAGTGCTCATTGCATTACTCATACTTGGTCAGAAATGTATGAAAACTAGTGAGGACAAGGCAAAAGGATGATTGGTGGGGTGTGCTCAAGGAATACCCGCTTTATTTTCTTTAAACAAGACTCCACCAAAAATTCAGGTGTTAAATTTGCTAGCATGTAACTATTTCCTCTTTGACACTGTGTACTTTAGATGTACTGATGAGATGGTAACTTAATTCAGAAGGTTGATTTCTTTAGCTCACGCTCTGTTTAATCATTGAAATGAATTACTGTTCTACTCCATTATGTTTCTGTTGTTCTGTGGCTTCCTGACTTGCCCAGCTTCTCCGATCTTGTCTTCTCCAATTGTCTTTATAAATCTTGTCCCACCTGTTAACCATGTGTGCTTATTTACATGGGAAGGGTATTTTATAAATTGTGCAGGATTTAAACACCTCTAATATTCTAACCATGTCTTTTAAAGTCAACATCAGAATGCATTTCTTACCTAAATCGTATCTTTTACTACTAACCATTATGACATTATCTCCTCAAAATGTGGTTTTTCATCCAGTTTGCAACAAACTGTTTATTAAATCCATGTCCAAGTTGCTTCATCTGGTTTTAATTTGCTCTCTTCACCTTTAGTTGTTAGGTGATGGGCCTGATCAGGAGGCACAGTCCCTTTACAATTAGGACCTCGATGTGGGGATTTGGGAGGGCTTGCATGTCTCTGGTTTTGTTTCCTAAACAAGGTAGCACAGGAGTGCCTGTTACCTGCAAGCACTTGTGCTTCAGTAGCCCCTGACAGTTCTGGACAGGAGTCCATACTTCCACCATCAATACTGTCCTGGAGTTCTGGCTAGGGAGGACAGCCTGGTCTCCTGGCACACCCTCTGTGCCTCTCCTGTCCCTACCCTTTCATGCTTCTGGGGTACTCTCCAGAGACGTCTCTCAGCTCCCAGTATTGTCTACAGTCCCTGCCTAGAGCCCTGTGGATTGTTCATCAACAACCTTTAGACCATGGGTTTACTTGTGATGAAAGAAATAAGAAGCCATGTAGGGATCATCTCCCAATAGGGAGATGTTTCACCACCTTCTCCCATGACTCTTAACCACATCCTTTTTTCCCCTTCTTCCTTTTGCTTTTAACAACTGCTTCTTTCTTTGGTTTGCTCTTAACTCTGCAGTAGGGAAAAAAAAAAAAACCCACATGAAAAATACAAGTAAAACTAAAACAGTTGCATTTGGAAATTCTCTGCTTATTAATGGACTGCTTTAGCCTACGTGTAGGTTCTCATGGCTTTTGTGGTTCTCATATCTTCAATATTTAAGGACCTCAAATGAATTTATTAATTTATCTGTGTACTGATCTCTGCCCTCTTGTTTAAATAAGCAATAGCTGACACAGTCAAATAGAGGCAAGTGTTTATATAAATAGACTTGTGCCTCCCTGGTTGTGAGACGGGATGGGTGCCAGCACCGCCTCTAATGTGGGACAGTGCAGTCATCAGGGTGCTCTGGCTTATTCTCAGCTGCCTCCCAGCTGATGGACAGAGCAAACCTTGAAGAGCTTCCAACCGTGCCTCTCTCACCTTCCTGGCATAAATCTGCTCTGCTCTTCAGTCCTGGTTCATGGGGCATCCCTGGCAGGACCAGCTCAAACAGGCCATGGCATTAGACTTCCCATTGGAGGTATTTGTAAGACTTGCCTTCTGTTTTGTAATATCCCGCTGTGCAGTCTGGTCTCCTGTTTTTACAGCTGTTTTCTATAAATTTTCTCAGGGTTTTATTGATGGGTGGCTTTAGTTTGTTATCTGAGCCTCCACTTGGTTCTGTAATATGATGATGATATGAGTTATTTTCTGTGGAAACTGTGATGCACATTTGCTTGAATCCTGATCCCGGTATCTCCTTTGCTGCTTCTGCTGTTGATCAGCCACTAAAACTAAAAACTGAAGAACCCCCCCTGAAGCTATGAGCTACTTTCAGTTCAAATCCAGAATACAAGAAGTTTTTGATAAAACTATTAACAACTGAGGCCTGCTACTAACTTTTGCTTTTTGAATTAAAGATCCTGTTGTCCAAGTGACTGTAGTTTGCTATTTGTAATAATAATACATAATACCAATAGCTCATCATATAGGGAGTATAGACATTATAGGATTGCCAAGGTCTTTCATATATAATATCACCATCAGAGAATGCTACTATTGTTTCTTTATCTCTGTACTTCATCTGCTAACTTAACACAGTCCACGTTGTAGCTCATTTGCTAATAAAAGTTTAGCTCACATTACTTTCCATTGGAGATACCACAGTGGCTTCTAATATAGGAACGTATCTGTTTTCAGGTTGTTCTCTTTTGTTCAAACCTAAAGCATCCTATAGATTTCTTGGTAAAAACTAATACTGTGATAGAGGCAATACTTTTGCCCTCTGAAGTAATTTCTCACATCTTAACTCAGTCTTTGGACTCAAGGTTTATTATTCTGTGTTTTTAATATTCTTCACCTTCAGCATTCTAATGAAGTTGTATTGAATAGTTTATTCAGGCACTCTGAATGCACACTGAAGATGCTGTAGTTGTCTTCCTGGTTACCTTAGTATGTACTTTGTTGGGATTTTTTCTTTTTCAAGCAAACTTATTGTAATGCCCCTAGCAAATAACTTATTCCTTCACAGATTAGGAGATAATGTACGAATACATAGCACTGCAAAAAGTTGTGTAATGAAATGTTGGTGCTTTTTTTTACTTCTTTCTTGGGATAGTGGATATCTGTGGGAAGTTAAAAGCAAGAAGGATATATAGCCCCTTTTTCTAACTTTACCTTCCTTCTCCTAATGAAAGAATTTGTATCTTCCCCTCTGAATAGCTGCACAGGTATCTGGTCAAGTCTCTTAGTTCATCTGTGGATTTCAGTGTGGAAGAGTTTCTTTTTGGATTTGGAAAAGGTGCAGAAAAGGTGCTTGTTTTAGATAATAGAAACATAACAACTTAAGACAGCTGCTGTCAGGCCTAGATGAGTCTTCATTCTGCTATTTGAACAACAGTGAATTGCGTAGTTTGGTAGGATCCCCTGGGAAAATTCCTCTCCTGCATGGCAAGCATTGAAGTCCTTTGGTGAAATGGTGAGACTGTGTTGAGGCTTGGTGTACTGAAAGGGTCTTTAGGGTGCTGACTTTTCTGAGCCCTTTCCATTGAGTGAATGAATTTTTAACAATGCTAAAAGAGCAAGACAGTGAACTTAGAAGACAAATACAACTGAAGATTATGCTTCTACTTAAAAGAGCTTCAGAGACAGAAAGACACAGAACGGCAGAGCTTTTACAGATTCTGTCTTCGTATGGAGTACTTTAATTTTTTTCTCTTTCCTCTTAGAAGAAGGGAAGTATCAGTGAGCTGTGCTGGTGTTTTAGGATTATGGAGACACAAGTAGAGCAGAGCTGATTTATGCTGCCTTGTGTTGATCCTCTACAGTTCATTCCTAGCAGCAGCAGCAGCAGCAGCCACAGTACAAAAGCTACATAAGCTAGGGCTAGAAATGGAAATGTCAGAAGATGGGTTCTGCACGTCTAGAGGATCTTTTAGTCAGAGCACTTCTGCACTGACAGATTCATCTGCTTTGCATCTCTCCAGCATCAGGAGAGAAAGACAGAAAACACACAAATCCAGAGCTGAGACATCTGTGTTTCCACTCCATCCTCTTCTCTCTGCTGACTGACAGAAACTCCGTGATTTCTTATTCTGGCTATAAGCATTCAGGGGTGGATGTTGGGAAGCTTGTAGTAAATGGACTGGCAACCTCTTAGTTTGAGGCTAAGCATGCACAAAACTCAGTTGTTTCTTTACTGCAAGTCATTGCTTGCCCTGTTGGCAGGGCACAGAGGAAAGATAGCCAGGCTCTTGTTGCCACCTCTCTACTTTGTGGAGGGCAAAGCTTAAGAACTTGCCAATCTGGAGAAAAAAATAAACCAAAACACTATCTAAAGCACAGTTTTCTAAATCAGTGGCATTTTGTAACCAAATCAGCTGGCTGGTTTTGAAATCTTGGACACGTTTTTGGGGGAAGTGTTATGTCACTCCTTTAGGATCACTGAATTAATTTCAGAATACATTTCTGACCATCTACTTAAAAATATGTATTAAAAAAAAAAAAACCCAAGCCCTAACTGTGAAATTTCTTTTATAAGCATTTTCCAAGCAAAAATCTCTATTTCCATAGCTGTTAGTACTTTTGCTAAGCCACATAATTTCATATTTCATTCTTAGTTAATATACTAGAAAAATATTTACTTGGAGATATGATTCATTCTGACTAATGGGATCGAGCTAATTCAGAGCAAAGCTAAATACAGAAATAAAGTTGTTTGGGGTTTGGACTGGGGATTGTTTGTTGGTTTGTTTGTTTGTTAAGAGTAATAGGATGCCTTGTGTGAAATTAAGATATGCCTGAAGTGAATTTCAGCTAAGCTGACCCCATCTGTCTGGTGCTAGTCTCACTAGCCAGTGGCCCAGAAAGGGTTGCAGTGGATCACATCTATCTTACTGTTTGAGTGCTCCTTTGTAGCTAAATAAATGAGAGAGGCTCATCAATGTCAGTAAGAAATGGGGCTTTGAATCCTTGGTGTTACATCAATAAGTGTTTTAACAGCTCTGCCATTATCCTACTTTAAAAATGTTGAAGTACCCCCTCAAAAGCTGTATAAAGAAGTAAACTGTTTCAAGCAGAATTGTGGTCATTTGTTCTGATTAAAAATGAAAATGAGGTTTTTCTCCACTGAGAGGTCAGCTTGGCCTTCTTAGTGTTATGCACTGGGGAAAAAAAATTGGAGGTCACCTTTCCTGAGAGATCTGCAGATCCTGGAGCCACTCAAGGGCTACCAGCCTGCCACAGCCTGAAGAGTGAGCTGGCAGCCTGAAGAGAAGGGCAGTCTCCTGGAGGCTGGATCAAAAACTCAGTTTCTCAATAGCAGCCTGATAAGCTATTAAGGAACCAACTGAAGCAGCAGTGTGGAATCGAATGGTGTCCCACAGCACCCATTCCCAGCTCCCCAGGAAACCTGCCTCCAAGTTGGGCTCCATTGAGCATTTTGATTTCAACCAACCAGATGATTAGAATGAAAAGTGGGTTTTATTATAGTCATTCCTAGCAACAAGCTTTTGGCCTGGAAGTCATAAATGCATTTCTTTTCCGTTGGTGACTAGAAAGAGAACTTTGTGTTTTTCCCTTGAACATGTTAAGGAAAAGCCCTGCTTTAAAATGGGATACAGCTAAATCGTGTGTGTAGACTATGGGGACATCTGCTGGAGTGCTGGGAAACGGCAGACTTCAAAATGTGTGGTGGAATGATTCGAGCCTGAATATGCCAAAAATTGGTAATATTGTGGCATTCTCTCGGAGCTCAGAAGTTCACATTTTACCCACATAAGAAACCAAGTTCCCGTGTCGCAGTATTTCCATGCTAATTGCTCTAGGGGAACGCTTAAGACCTGCATAAGCCCATCTGGACATAACCCTCTCAATATAAAAACTCTGTAATTTGGTCATATACGAAAATCTGTAGAAGAGGAGAAATCGCTGGAAATTCTTTGTAATCATGGGTGAGCCAGGATAAGTAGGCATCCTGTGAGGCAGACCAGCTCAGTCAGCACCAACCACATAACAGCCTTCCATAGCTTCCTGTGGTACCCTTGGGATAGAAACACTTTTTTGCAGCTGGAAATGAAAAATATCCTTCCCTCCTGTCTCCCAGCTCTTGCAGTGGTAGTCCAAAGGACCAGCAGAAGAGCCATTTTTGTTAAAATTAAGCAAAAGTGCTATAAGAAAACTAATCCCACCTTGAATTTGGTGGTATGCACAGCTCTAAATTGAGCTAAAATTGTCAAATTCAGAGACTTTGGTGGAATCATAGAATAAATTCTGTTCTAGTTTGTGAGTATAGTCTTAATTTGCTAAGTTTAAGGAAACTTTCATCTTATCAGTTGGAGAAGATGCGGCTGGGGAGATTATATGTATCTGTTCTGGCTATTTGGTCAGAATTACATCATGTGCACTTCCCTATATATCTGTATAATCTGCTTCTTGCTGTCTGATTCTGTAGGATGCTTGCAGGGCTGGCACTCTCTGAAGAATGCCTTTGCAGTAATGTTTTCAGCAGGCGTGATAATAAAACGAGGGGTGGAGGTATATGCATTTTAAACTCTTCAACTGAAGTTTTCAGGTTCCTGTGTACAGAGAGAGGTCCGTGTAGTTAAATCACTAATACAGTTTTCACAAATTCTGGCCCCTTCTTGCCCTGCACTCCACATTACTTACACTGTTTGCCACCCAGTCAACGTCAATGATATCCTATAGCCCTTTTTCCAGCATCTATCATATTCCACTTGGAAACTTTGTTGGGCATCGATGGGTGGAAATTGCCAGTGAAGATCAGGATGAAAGTTTTTTCACAGCTGTGTCAATGTTGTTAATGCAGAAACGGTGAACCAGACATCTGGACAGAATTTACTTTTATTCCATACCTAAGAATGAATAACTTAAATATGAAAAATGTGGAGCACAATATAGGCTGACCTATAGTCTGTATATTCCCTCCATATAGTCTCTATGCTTTCAGACAAGAGAAAAGCTGAAAAAAATAAGAGAAACTTTTTGTTTTGCTGAGTGACAAATCCCTCTGCCCTGGTGCATACATATTGTTTGCTCTATAAATATATTTATACTTTATCATTAGTAACTTTAAGCATTTGACCAACTGTTTTCACATAAAACATCATTAATAATGCTTGAAAGAAGACATGAATTATGCTTTCATTTCACTGCTAATACAGTGGTGTTCCACAGTGGTGTTACTCATTCAAAGTAAAAATACTGTATTTAATTTAGCTACTGGTTAGAGAAATACATTAGTTCTAAATTATCCTGAACGTGTTAGCTGTACACAGTGTAACTTTGTCCAGTGTGGTACTTAGTGACAGCCGCAAAAGTAGAAATGAAAATAGGACATGTTAAACCAGATACTTTGTGAACTGTTTATCCCAGGTTATTAGGTTCCATTAAACTTAGAATAACTATCTTTTCTTTTTTCCCTTGCTCAGGGGCGTGCCTCGCTAACATCTGAGAAACAGCATTTCGCCCATGAACATGCTGAAATGAAAAATCTAGAAGATATTGTTAGAGATATAAAACCATCCGTGCTAATAGGTAATTCCTTTTACTTTAAAGCAATGACCTTCTTCTTTGTTGGAAAAAAACGGAGATGTGGCTTTGTCTGAAGACAAGATCAAGTTCCTCTGAACAGAGTTTATCTTTGTGTGTTTTTAGAAAACACTAGGCGCATAATGGACTCTATTAAGCAACTGAACAAATAGTAACTATCCAAGCATGTAACACTGCTTTCACTCCAAGCCATCCATTTTACAGGGAGAATAATCCAAGTTGGTTTAAACATCTGATGGAGACCCTTATCACGTTCCTAAATTACTTCTGTGTATAGTGTAATACAAATAACCTCAAACTTAGACTGAGAAAACTGAGCTAAGCACAGATAAAGCTGTGCAAATATGAGCATGCTATGTCCGAATCATTTCCCCTCATATTTAGGTCCTTAGCCACCAGTCCTTTATGCAGACCAAACCACAGATTTTACAGAGACTTTTTCTTTAGTAAAAGCTGCATGATTGTGATCTCAGTAAAGAATTGCTGGGCTCTCTGTAGGTTGGTTATTATTTCAGTGACAGTTTCAGGAATGAACTGCAAGTACTCTGTGGAAGACTTGAAAATTAATCTGTCTGGCTAGTAAAACCATTCATCACAGGCTGGAAAATCTGAAATGCCACAGTGAAAATTATCCTACGGTTGAAGAGCTACCTTTTTGACTATGTATAGACCACATGGTCCTTGTTCAGTAAAATCTGCTTTTCACAGTGATCGTGAATGAGGTAAATGAAGCTAATCTTTGTGTATGCTACATAAATGTATGACTGGGAGACAAAGACCAAGTAATCTATAGAAATGCTTTAGAAGACTACAAGGCTGAAAAAGCTAGTGGAACAGAAGAACAGATTGATCTATCTGTGATATTTTTCTAGATGAAGGTGTGTGGATACCTAGGGAAGATTTGCTGTCATGAAATATGGATGTTACTGTGTATTATTTCTTTATATATATATATATAAAAAACTATGCAGCAGTCCCTCGAGGTAACTTTCTCCTATCCACACTATATAATGAAGGCTGTTTGTTATACATTACAGAAATAGCATCTTAAATTGTTTTTTGTTTCATTTGGGTGACTTGTCATTCAGTATCTTCCCCTGGGCAGCAGGAGTCACAGTGAAATATGTTAATGTCTTTCTCCCAGTGTTTTACTTAGCTCTTCAGTGGCTCAAGGAAAAGCCTGTTTAGCCTGACTTAATGTAAGAAATTTCAATTTTGAAAGGAAAGACAAAAGAGAAATAGGCAGTGAGATTATTCAGAACGTTTGGTTTTAACTTCGTATCTGAATATAGTTGTCATTCATACTATTGACTGTCCTGAAGCAGTTTTAGAAGACATTAAACATTTGGCAACTGCAGACTTAACCAGAAACTAAGGTGTATACACAAGTGGGTCAAAATGACGACCACTGTGACTGTTCATCAAACATAGAGTGGCCCAACTGGTCTAGTAGACCTTTTGCATCTAAGCATCCTTGTCCATTCACAGAAGGTGAATTGACAGAGAGCTCAGATTTGCAAAAATACTATGTGACAGATGATACGCTGCTTTATATAGAAGCAGTCGGAAAATACTGAGAGATACCTTAGAGAAATGTTAGTTCTGAAGCGTGCATGACCTCCTAGACGGCTCTGCAAGGTGAGGGCCCCTTTTACCTCCCTCCAGGTACCTTCTTCTCTTCTTAGGCAGATACCAAGCTGCCCTTTTAGACTGGGCAATGTTGGGATGCCTATTTGAGCATGAGTGATGAGAGATTTGAGTACAGACTGGAAAGAGACCCAGGTTCCAGTCACTTTTCTCCCAGCCTGGGTTTTAATCCATTCAGACACCCTCACGAGAGGGGAAACCAGCTTTTTTCTGCTTTTGAAAGTGGGATGCTGCGTGGAAAGCTGAGCTGGATGCCAGGCACCAGGGGCAAGAAAGAGGCTACCTTCTCTACAAGCCAGATGAGAGAGGGGCCACCCCCAGAATAAAGATCCTTAGTTTTACTGCAAGGTCTGTTTATTTGTTTTCCACTGAAGGTGTGGGGAGCAAGGACCTGATCCTTGGATTCCCAACTCTTGTAGATTAGGGAGAAATGCAGGTGTACTTAGCATCTCAAAAACATCACACACCTCCTTTTGGTTGTGAAGCTTCTAAGGTCCAAGACATGATACTGGCTACGTGTCTGCAATGCAGCAGAATCCAACTTAAGATAGTTTCATACTGCAAAACTGGCACTTAGTCCCTGTGAAAAGCATTTAGAAGCACGGACTGTATGGAGAATAGAAAAGCATGTCTGGTGGGATGGAAATGGATGTATTAAAAGGGTTGTTGCTAACAGGTTAGACTCAAAATTGGGATTGTTCGTCAGAGGAGGATGAAGATGACAAAATGTTCAGCTGTAGAAGGCAGAAACTTGACTCATCACATCAGGAAAAAATGAGATCTGGCAGACTGGATTTTGGGAGAAACTATCCAGTTTGTTGCATGAGACTATAGGAGCCAGAGCTGAACCTCTCTATTCCTTATCGAACTTGCCTACAGGTTAGGTGATACACTTCTAATACATATAAAGGGCCTGAGAAAAGTGGAGTGATAAATTCACCAGGCTGTACAGGGGCGAATTGGTTCTGCCTTATGTTAGCGATAATACTGAAGTTTCACTTTTGCAAAATCTTTTATACAAAACTTTATTTAACCACATGTTAGAAAACAGGTTGAACTCCATTTTAAAGAGAGAAGCCTGCAGTAAAAGGAGCTCTGTTCTTCTGAAAGTGACACACATGTCTTACCTGAACTGATTTTATTTGTCTGTTCTGTCTGCTTTTCTTCTTTAGGAGTTGCTGCAATTGGTGGTGCTTTCACTAAACAAATTCTTCAGGATATGGCTGCTTTAAATGAACGTCCTATTATTTTTGCTCTCAGCAACCCAACCAGCAAAGCAGAATGCACTGCTGAGCAGTGCTACAAATATACAGAGGTAACCAAAGATTAACATCTCTCCAGTGTACATAGTGAAAAGTAAGACTGAAGTTAAACTGGGAGGAAGACAGAGGGTGGTGTAGCAAGTAGCAATCATGTCTCTGTGTGTAGAGAAAATGAGATAAATAACATGGTTTTCAGATGTTATCAAGTCAATTTCACTGAAGTCAATACATGCTTGCACCCTTGTAGAACCATTTAATAGCTTTTATTGGTGTCAGGCAAGACTTAAAATCTTTATTATAACCCAAGCATCAGTAACTGTCAATCACTGAAGCCTTACGCCAGTTTTTGAGCTGCACCACTTCGTGTCATACATACACACAGTGGCATGGTTTTAATTTGACATTTTATAAATACTCTTTAGGGTAAGAAAATACTTCAATACATGAAATAGAATCTTTAAAAGAATTCTTTACTAAGAACTGGGGTAACTGACTCCTCCTTACAAAGATTTCTATTATGGAAACACAGGTGAAAGTGAAGAGGATTGCACTCATTTATTATTGTATTCAGTCTAGGATTTGAAATGTATGAGTGCTTGACTGTATGTGTTTCACAGTGGATTGTGCTTGGATTTCTTGTCAAATACAGGGCAGTTTCCATGACAGTTTTACAGTGTTTAAACAACAGATTTAGCATGCTCATTCCCCACTGAACACAATTACAGCACAATGCAAGAGCCAAGGAAACAGCCTACATGAAGGGTTGGTTGCAGTGCATAACATCTGGTAGGCAGAGTAGAAGACACACTGAAGTATTTCATCTGTCACCAAACCGTATAATAAGCTGGCCATGATAATACTGTATGACACCAAACCAAACAGAATATTCTTCTGAAGAGCTGAATAGCAACAGCGGCATATTTTAAAATGCACATTTCCAGTTCTCTGAAATAGACATAGATATTTCTGATACAAAGCACCTCTGAAGTATTTAACAGTGACATTTATCACTTCAGCAGTGCTAGTATAAATAAAGGCTGGCCGTTCTTCCCTACCTAAATTCACAGGGGCCTTTGGGCTGTGGGCATAGAGCCTGCACAGTGTTACTCCCCTCAGTCCAAACCTGTATTTCCTGCTGTAGAAATTACTTCTCTCTCTATGTAGTAGGAATGATCTGGGGAGATCAGTAGTGCTGTAGGTGAGTCACCTCTGAGGTGCCTCTTCTGCCATCCTTGAACAGCCCTTGATGGTTCCAGCATGTGCTCCCATAGGAGTGTTCCTTACTCCAGGGGAACAGTGGGACTCCATCTCCCTGAGAGCCCATCTCTTAGTGCTCTGATGGTATCAGAACTCTGATCATGCATACTACTGACTGACACCAAACCTAATATTCCTCTTAGCTATTGTTAAGCCACTGTTGCTGCTTCTGGGCCACCCCACACCCCTTGTTACCGTGACGGTATTGTCTGCTTTGAGTTTTACAGCTCCACGTGCATACCTTCTTCCCACATACCCTTCTTCAGATGTAGATGCATAGAGTGCATAATGAGGGTGGGCTTTCAGTTTCTCCTCTCCTAAACTGTACAGATAGCTCTTACCTGAATAAGGCAGCCATTACTCTTTGACATCAGACAGTCACAGGGAATCACCACTGATCTCTAGAATCAGCATCCTGATATTCTTGAAACATACTCGTCAAGTAGCTCTAACACCCTCTTGGAGGAGGTACTAAATAGATGCAACCCAGCTTCCAAGGTGATAAATATTTAAAAGGACGTGTGAAATATTTCAACAGCGTCCTCTCAACTAACGTGCTTTCTTCTGCTTTCTTGTTCCAATTTAGGGCCGGGGTATTTTTGCCAGTGGAAGTCCTTTTGATCCTGTGACTCTTCCGAACGGAAAAACTCTCTATCCTGGACAGGGTAACAATTCCTATGTGTTCCCAGGAGTTGCCCTTGGTGTTATTTCGTGTGGCCTGAGACATATTAGTGAGGATGTGTTCCTCACAACTGCTGAGGTACTGTTAACAATTACTTAAATTCCTTAATTTAGTAACTTGGTAATAATGAGCAATTAAACAGAAAACGCTAAGCATTATCTTCAAAATTGATAAAGTAGTGTTTTCTGTGTAAGGTCTTTATTTACAAGGTCTATTGGTTTTGTAAATCTTGCTTGAAGAAGTTACTTTAAAAAAAGTGAATGTGTGTTCCGAAGATCATCTGACATAAACCACACCTCCTGTTGCCAAGTGAAAAAGAGAAAAACATCAGTACTGTATTATCATAGGTGAATGCACATATGTGTGTGTACACACGCACATAGGTTTGATTTTTAGACTGAAAGGAATTCTGGTTTGATGTTGGCAGCTTTGGGGTGATTTGTGGGTGTGTTTTGCTTGCAAAAATAGACTGAATTTCTTTTAGCTTTCTTCTGTTTTTAAATAGAGCTGTTGGAGTCATCTTTTGTGGACCTCCCTTGTCAACAGCTGGTGGAAGTGCTCCATTGCCTTGTGGCTCCTTCACCACACTTTTACACAATTGCCACATTATTCTTGCCTTTTTCTTTTCTATCTTTTTCTGCATTAGTTATTTTCTTTCTTCAAGCAACTTTGTGACGTTCTGCCATTACCTAACATGTGATTTCCCCTCTTTATCTCCACTCAATGGGCAAGAGATGAACAGAGAGCAAACGCTGTTAATTCTGGGAGTTATTCACTACCTACTTCCAGAATGTTCAAACTCTAACATCCACTACCTTACATTATGACATAAGTGCATATGATTATATCTCCACATATGAGAGAAGCATCTGGTCT